>JASGCC010003282.1:0-24609 GCA_030067915.1 Hydractinia echinata | reverse complement strand
TAAACTCATTTCCCGAACGATTTTTAAAATTATTTTTTCACCACTAAAACCCATGAGACTTGTAGTTTTCAAAAATATTTTCATTTTTGATGAGACGCCGAATGAAAGCAGTTTAATCGCCGGCAACCGAAAACCCGCGATTTCCCGTAAATCCCGTATAGTCGAATGTATACAAAGAAAGTAAGCAGGGAGTAAACTCATTTCCCGAACGATTTTTAAAATTATTTTTTCACCACTAAAACCCATGAGACTTGTAGTTTTCAAAAATATTTTCATTTTTGATGAGACGCCGAATGAAAGCAGTTTAATCGCCGGCAACCGAAAACCCGCGATTTCCCGTAAATCCCGTCGGCCGTATAGTCGAATGTATACAAAGAAAGTAAGCAGGGAGTAAACTCATTTCCCGAACGATTTTTAAAATTATTTTTTCACCACTAAAACCCATGAGACTTGTAGTTTTCAAAAATATTTTCATTTTTGATGAGACGCCGAATGAAAGCAGTTTAATCGCCGGCAACCGAAAACCCGCGATTTCCCGTAAATCCCGTATAGTCGAATGTATACAAAGAAAGTAAGCAGGGAGTAAACTCATTTCCCGAACGATTTTTAAAATTATTTTTTCACCACTAAAACCCATGAGACTTGTAGTTTTCAAAAATATTTTCATTTTTGATGAGACGCCGAATGAAAGCAGTTTAATCGCCGGCAACCGAAAACCCGCGATTTCCCGTAAATCCCGTATAGTCGAATGTATACAAAGAAAGTAAGCAGGGAGTAAACTCATTTCCCGAACGATTTTTAAAATTATTTTTTCACCACTAAAACCCATGAGACTTGTAGTTTTCAAAAATATTTTCATTTTTGATGAGACGCCGAATGAAAGCAGTTTAATCGCCGGCAACCGAAAACCCGCGATTTCCCGTAAATCCCGTATAGTCGAATGTATACAAAGAAAGTAAGCAGGGAGTAAACTCATTTCCCGAACGATTTTTAAAATTATTTTTTCACCACTAAAACCCATGAGACTTGTAGTTTTCAAAAATATTTTCATTTTTGATGAGACGCCGAATGAAAGCAGTTTAATCGCCGGCAACCGAAAACCCGCGATTTCCCGTAAATCCCGTATAGTCGAATGTATACAAAGAAAGTAAGCAGGGAGTAAACTCATTTCCCGAACGATTTTTAAAATTATTTTTTCACCACTAAAACCCATGAGACTTGTAGTTTTCAAAAATATTTTCATTTTTGATGAGACGCCGAATGAAAGCAGTTTAATCGCCGGCAACCGAAAACCCGCGATTTCCCGTAAATCCCGTCGGCCCGTATAGTCGAATGTATACAAAGAAAGTAAGCAGGGAGTAAACTCATTTCCCGAACGATTTTTAAAATTATTTTTTCACCACTAAAACCCATGAGACTTGTAGTTTTCAAAAATATTTTCATTTTTGATGAGACGCCGAATGAAAGCAGTTTAATCGCCGGCAACCGAAAACCCGCGATTTCCCGTAAATCCCGTCGGCCGTATAGTCGAATGTATACAAAGAAAGTAAGCAGGGAGTAAACTCATTTCCCGAACGATTTTTAAAATTATTTTTTCACCACTAAAACCCATGAGACTTGTAGTTTTCAAAAATATTTTCATTTTTGATGAGACGCCGAATGAAAGCAGTTTAATCGCCGGCAACCGAAAACCCGCGATTTCCCGTAAATCCCGGTCGGCCCGTATAGTCGAATGTATACAAAGAAAGTAAGCAGGGAGTAAACTCATTTCCCGAACGATTTTTAAAATTATTTTTTCACCACTAAAACCCATGAGACTTGTAGTTTTCAAAAATATTTTCATTTTTGATGAGACGCCGAATGAAAGCAGTTTAATCGCCGGCAACCGAAAACCCGCGATTTCCCGTAAATCCCGTATAGTCGAATGTATACAAAGAAAGTAAGCAGGGAGTAAACTCATTTCCCGAACGATTTTTAAAATTATTTTTTCACCACTAAAACCCATGAGACTTGTAGTTTTCAAAAATATTTTCATTTTTGATGAGACGCCGAATGAAAGCAGTTTAATCGCCGGCAACCGAAAACCCGCGATTTCCCGTAAATCCTCGCCCGTATAGTCGAATGTATACAAAGAAAGTAAGCAGGGAGTAAACTCATTTCCCGAACGATTTTTAAAATTATTTTTTCACCACTAAAACCCATGAGACTTGTAGTTTTCAAAAATATTTTCATTTTTGATGAGACGCCGAATGAAAGCAGTTTAATCGCCGGCAACCGAAAACCCGCGATTTCCCGTAAATCCCGTATAGTCGAATGTATACAAAGAAAGTAAGCAGGGAGTAAACTCATTTCCCGAACGATTTTTAAAATTATTTTTTCACCACTAAAACCCATGAGACTTGTAGTTTTCAAAAATATTTTCATTTTTGATGAGACGCCGAATGAAAGCAGTTTAATCGCCGGCAACCGAAAACCCGCGATTTCCCGTAAATCCCGTCGGCCCGTATAGTCGAATGTATACAAAGAAAGTAAGCAGGGAGTAAACTCATTTCCCGAACGATTTTTAAAATTATTTTTTCACCACTAAAACCCATGAGACTTGTAGTTTTCAAAAATATTTTCATTTTTGATGAGACGCCGAATGAAAGCAGTTTAATCGCCGGCAACCGAAAACCCGCGATTTCCCGTAAATCCCGGATCCCCGTATAGTCGAATGTATACAAAGAAAGTAAGCAGGGAGTAAACTCATTTCCCGAACGATTTTTAAAATTATTTTTTCACCACTAAAACCCATGAGACTTGTAGTTTTCAAAAATATTTTCATTTTTGATGAGACGCCGAATGAAAGCAGTTTAATCGCCGGCAACCGAAAACCCGCGATTTCCCGTAAATCCCGTATAGTCGAATGTATACAAAGAAAGTAAGCAGGGAGTAAACTCATTTCCCGAACGATTTTTAAAATTATTTTTTCACCACTAAAACCCATGAGACTTGTAGTTTTCAAAAATATTTTCATTTTTGATGAGACGCCGAATGAAAGCAGTTTAATCGCCGGCAACCGAAAACCCGCGATTTCCCGTAAATCCCGTCGGCCCGTATAGTCGAATGTATACAAAGAAAGTAAGCAGGGAGTAAACTCATTTCCCGAACGATTTTTAAAATTATTTTTTCACCACTAAAACCCATGAGACTTGTAGTTTTCAAAAATATTTTCATTTTTGATGAGACGCCGAATGAAAGCAGTTTAATCGCCGGCAACCGAAAACCCGCGATTTCCCGTAAATCCCGTATAGTCGAATGTATACAAAGAAAGTAAGCAGGGAGTAAACTCATTTCCCGAACGATTTTTAAAATTATTTTTTCACCACTAAAACCCATGAGACTTGTAGTTTTCAAAAATATTTTCATTTTTGATGAGACGCCGAATGAAAGCAGTTTAATCGCCGGCAACCGAAAACCCGCGATTTCCCGTAAATCCCGTATAGTCGAATGTATACAAAGAAAGTAAGCAGGGAGTAAACTCATTTCCCGAACGATTTTTAAAATTATTTTTTCACCACTAAAACCCATGAGACTTGTAGTTTTCAAAAATATTTTCATTTTTGATGAGACGCCGAATGAAAGCAGTTTAATCGCCGGCAACCGAAAACCCGCGATTTCCCGTAAATCCCGGATCGGCCCGTATAGTCGAATGTATACAAAGAAAGTAAGCAGGGAGTAAACTCATTTCCCGAACGATTTTTAAAATTATTTTTTCACCACTAAAACCCATGAGACTTGTAGTTTTCAAAAATATTTTCATTTTTGATGAGACGCCGAATGAAAGCAGTTTAATCGCCGGCAACCGAAAACCCGCGATTTCCCGTAAATCCCGTATAGTCGAATGTATACAAAGAAAGTAAGCAGGGAGTAAACTCATTTCCCGAACGATTTTTAAAATTATTTTTTCACCACTAAAACCCATGAGACTTGTAGTTTTCAAAAATATTTTCATTTTTGATGAGACGCCGAATGAAAGCAGTTTAATCGCCGGCAACCGAAAACCCGCGATTTCCCGTAAATCCCGGGATCGGCCCGTATAGTCGAATGTATACAAAGAAAGTAAGCAGGGAGTAAACTCATTTCCCGAACGATTTTTAAAATTATTTTTTCACCACTAAAACCCATGAGACTTGTAGTTTTCAAAAATATTTTCATTTTTGATGAGACGCCGAATGAAAGCAGTTTAATCGCCGGCAACCGAAAACCCGCGATTTCCCGTAAATCCCGTATAGTCGAATGTATACAAAGAAAGTAAGCAGGGAGTAAACTCATTTCCCGAACGATTTTTAAAATTATTTTTTCACCACTAAAACCCATGAGACTTGTAGTTTTCAAAAATATTTTCATTTTTGATGAGACGCCGAATGAAAGCAGTTTAATCGCCGGCAACCGAAAACCCGCGATTTCCCGTAAATCCCGTATAGTCGAATGTATACAAAGAAAGTAAGCAGGGAGTAAACTCATTTCCCGAACGATTTTTAAAATTATTTTTTCACCACTAAAACCCATGAGACTTGTAGTTTTCAAAAATATTTTCATTTTTGATGAGACGCCGAATGAAAGCAGTTTAATCGCCGGCAACCGAAAACCCGCGATTTCCCGTAAATCCCGTCGGCCCGTATAGTCGAATGTATACAAAGAAAGTAAGCAGGGAGTAAACTCATTTCCCGAACGATTTTTAAAATTATTTTTTCACCACTAAAACCCATGAGACTTGTAGTTTTCAAAAATATTTCATTTTTGATGAGACGCCGAATGAAAGCAGTTTAATCGCCGGCAACCGAAAACCCGCGATTTCCCGTAAATCCCGTCCCGTATAGTCGAATGTATACAAAGAAAGTAAGCAGGGAGTAAACTCATTTCCCGAACGATTTTTAAAATTATTTTTTCACCACTAAAACCCATGAGACTTGTAGTTTTCAAAAATATTTTCATTTTTGATGAGACGCCGAATGAAAGCAGTTTAATCGCCGGCAACCGAAAACCCGCGATTTCCCGTAAATCCCGGGATCGGCCCGTATAGTCGAATGTATACAAAGAAAGTAAGCAGGGAGTAAACTCATTTCCCGAACGATTTTTAAAATTATTTTTTCACCACTAAAACCCATGAGACTTGTAGTTTTCAAAAAATTTTCATTTTTGATGAGACGCCGAATGAAAGCAGTTTAATCGCCGGCAACCGAAAACCCGCGATTTCCCGTAAATCCCGTATAGTCGAATGTATACAAAGAAAGTAAGCAGGGAGTAAACTCATTTCCCGAACGATTTTTAAAATTATTTTTTCACCACTAAAACCCATGAGACTTGTAGTTTTCAAAAATATTTTCATTTTTGATGAGACGCCGAATGAAAGCAGTTTAATCGCCGGCAACCGAAAACCCGCGATTTCCCGTAAATCCCGGATCGGCCCGTATAGTCGAATGTATACAAAGAAAGTAAGCAGGGAGTAAACTCATTTCCCGAACGATTTTTAAAATTATTTTTTCACCACTAAAACCCATGAGACTTGTAGTTTTCAAAAATATTTTCATTTTTGATGAGACGCCGAATGAAAGCAGTTTAATCGCCGGCAACCGAAAACCCGCGATTTCCCGTAAATCCCGTCGGCCCGTATAGTCGAATGTATACAAAGAAAGTAAGCAGGGAGTAAACTCATTTCCCGAACGATTTTTAAAATTATTTTTTCACCACTAAAACCCATGAGACTTGTAGTTTTCAAAAATATTTTCATTTTTGATGAGACGCCGAATGAAAGCAGTTTAATCGCCGGCAACCGAAAACCCGCGATTTCCCGTAAATCCCGTCGGCCGTATAGTCGAATGTATACAAAGAAAGTAAGCAGGGAGTAAACTCATTTCCCGAACGATTTTTAAAATTATTTTTTCACCACTAAAACCCATGAGACTTGTAGTTTTCAAAAATATTTTCATTTTTGATGAGACGCCGAATGAAAGCAGTTTAATCGCCGGCAACCGAAAACCCGCGATTTCCCGTAAATCCCGTATAGTCGAATGTATACAAAGAAAGTAAGCAGGGAGTAAACTCATTTCCCGAACGATTTTTAAAATTATTTTTTCACCACTAAAACCCATGAGACTTGTAGTTTTCAAAAATATTTTCATTTTTGATGAGACGCCGAATGAAAGCAGTTTAATCGCCGGCAACCGAAAACCCGCGATTTCCCGTAAATCCCGGATCGGCCCGTAGTCGAATGTATACAAAGAAAGTAAGCAGGGAGTAAACTCATTTCCCGAACGATTTTTAAAATTATTTTTTCACCACTAAAACCCATGAGACTTGTAGTTTTCAAAAATATTTTCATTTTTGATGAGACGCCGAATGAAAGCAGTTTAATCGCCGGCAACCGAAAACCCGCGATTTCCCGTAAATCCCGGATCGGCCCGTATAGTCGAATGTATACAAAGAAAGTAAGCAGGGAGTAAACTCATTTCCCGAACGATTTTTAAAATTATTTTTTCACCACTAAAACCCATGAGACTTGTAGTTTTCAAAAATATTTTCATTTTTGATGAGACGCCGAATGAAAGCAGTTTAATCGCCGGCAACCGAAAACCCGCGATTTCCCGTAAATCCCGTCGGCCCGTAGTCGAATGTATACAAAGAAAGTAAGCAGGGAGTAAACTCATTTCCCGAACGATTTTTAAAATTATTTTTTCACCACTAAAACCCATGAGACTTGTAGTTTTCAAAAATATTTTCATTTTTGATGAGACGCCGAATGAAAGCAGTTTAATCGCCGGCAACCGAAAACCCGCGATTTCCCGTAAATCCCGTATAGTCGAATGTATACAAAGAAAGTAAGCAGGGAGTAAACTCATTTCCCGAACGATTTTTAAAATTATTTTTTCACCACTAAAACCCATGAGACTTGTAGTTTTCAAAAATATTTTCATTTTTGATGAGACGCCGAATGAAAGCAGTTTAATCGCCGGCAACCGAAAACCCGCGATTTCCCGTAAATCCCGGATCGGCCCGTATAGTCGAATGTATACAAAGAAAGTAAGCAGGGAGTAAACTCATTTCCCGAACGATTTTTAAAATTATTTTTTCACCACTAAAACCCATGAGACTTGTAGTTTTCAAAAATATTTTCATTTTTGATGAGACGCCGAATGAAAGCAGTTTAATCGCCGGCAACCGAAAACCCGCGATTTCCCGTAAATCCCGTATAGTCGAATGTATACAAAGAAAGTAAGCAGGGAGTAAACTCATTTCCCGAACGATTTTTAAAATTATTTTTTCACCACTAAAACCCATGAGACTTGTAGTTTTCAAAAATATTTTCATTTTTGATGAGACGCCGAATGAAAGCAGTTTAATCGCCGGCAACCGAAAACCCGCGATTTCCCGTAAATCCCGGATCGGCCCGTATAGTCGAATGTATACAAAGAAAGTAAGCAGGGAGTAAACTCATTTCCCGAACGATTTTTAAAATTATTTTTTCACCACTAAAACCCATGAGACTTGTAGTTTTCAAAATATTTTCATTTTTGATGAGACGCCGAATGAAAGCAGTTTAATCGCCGGCAACCGAAAACCCGCGATTTCCCGTAAATCCCGTATAGTCGAATGTATACAAAGAAAGTAAGCAGGGAGTAAACTCATTTCCCGAACGATTTTTAAAATTATTTTTTCACCACTAAAACCCATGAGACTTGTAGTTTTCAAAAATTTTCATTTTTGATGAGACGCCGAATGAAAGCAGTTTAATCGCCGGCAACCGAAAACCCGCGATTTCCCGTAAATCCCGGATCGGTATAGTCGAATGTATACAAAGAAAGTAAGCAGGGAGTAAACTCATTTCCCGAACGATTTTTAAAATTATTTTTTCACCACTAAAACCCATGAGACTTGTAGTTTTCAAAAATATTTTCAT
The DNA here is from genome assembly GCA_030067915.1 of Hydractinia echinata. Lineage (NCBI taxonomy): Eukaryota > Metazoa > Cnidaria > Hydrozoa > Anthoathecata > Hydractiniidae > Hydractinia > Hydractinia echinata. The sequence continues at coordinate 16,670 of JASGCC010003282.1, read as the reverse complement.
TTTTGATGAGACGCCGAATGAAAGCAGTTTAATCGCCGGCAACCGAAAACCCGCGATTTCCCGTAAATCCCGTATAGTCGAATGTATACAAAGAAAGTAAGCAGGGAGTAAACTCATTTCCCGAACGATTTTTAAAATTATTTTTTCACCACTAAAACCCATGAGACTTGTAGTTTTCAAAAATATTTTCATTTTTGATGAGACGCCGAATGAAAGCAGTTTAATCGCCGGCAACCGAAAACCCGCGATTTCCCGTAAATCCCGTATAGTCGAATGTATACAAAGAAAGTAAGCAGGGAGTAAACTCATTTCCCGAACGATTTTTAAAATTATTTTTTCACCACTAAAACCCATGAGACTTGTAGTTTTCAAAATATTTTCATTTTTGATGAGACGCCGAATGAAAGCAGTTTAATCGCCGGCAACCGAAAACCCGCGATTTCCCGTAAATCCCGATCGGCCCGTATAGTCGAATGTATACAAAGAAAGTAAGCAGGGAGTAAACTCATTTCCCGAACGATTTTTAAAATTATTTTTTCACCACTAAAACCCATGAGACTTGTAGTTTTCAAAAATATTTTCATTTTTGATGAGACGCCGAATGAAAGCAGTTTAATCGCCGGCAACCGAAAACCCGCGATTTCCCGTAAATCCATCGGCCGTATAGTCGAATGTATACAAAGAAAGTAAGCAGGGAGTAAACTCATTTCCCGAACGATTTTTAAAATTATTTTTTCACCACTAAAACCCATGAGACTTGTAGTTTTCAAAAATATTTTCATTTTTGATGAGACGCCGAATGAAAGCAGTTTAATCGCCGGCAACCGAAAACCCGCGATTTCCCGTAAATCCCGGATCGGCCCGTATAGTCGAATGTATACAAAGAAAGTAAGCAGGGAGTAAACTCATTTCCCGAACGATTTTTAAAATTATTTTTTCACCACTAAAACCCATGAGACTTGTAGTTTTCAAAAAATTTTCATTTTTGATGAGACGCCGAATGAAAGCAGTTTAATCGCCGGCAACCGAAAACCCGCGATTTCCCGTAAATCCCGTATAGTCGAATGTATACAAAGAAAGTAAGCAGGGAGTAAACTCATTTCCCGAACGATTTTTAAAATTATTTTTTCACCACTAAAACCCATGAGACTTGTAGTTTTCAAAAATATTTTCATTTTTGATGAGACGCCGAATGAAAGCAGTTTAATCGCCGGCAACCGAAAACCCGCGATTTCCCGTAAATCCCGGATCGGCCCGTATAGTCGAATGTATACAAAGAAAGTAAGCAGGGAGTAAACTCATTTCCCGAACGATTTTTAAAATTATTTTTTCACCACTAAAACCCATGAGACTTGTAGTTTTCAAAAATATTTTCATTTTTGATGAGACGCCGAATGAAAGCAGTTTAATCGCCGGCAACCGAAAACCCGCGATTTCCCGTAAATCCCGTCGTATAGTCGAATGTATACAAAGAAAGTAAGCAGGGAGTAAACTCATTTCCCGAACGATTTTTAAAATTATTTTTTCACCACTAAAACCCATGAGACTTGTAGTTTTCAAAAATTTTCATTTTTGATGAGACGCCGAATGAAAGCAGTTTAATCGCCGGCAACCGAAAACCCGCGATTTCCCGTAAATGGATCGCCCGTATAGTCGAATGTATACAAAGAAAGTAAGCAGGGAGTAAACTCATTTCCCGAACGATTTTTAAAATTATTTTTTCACCACTAAAACCCATGAGACTTGTAGTTTTCAAAAATATTTTCATTTTTGATGAGACGCCGAATGAAAGCAGTTTAATCGCCGGCAACCGAAAACCCGCGATTTCCCGTAAATCCCGGATCGGCCCGTATAGTCGAATGTATACAAAGAAAGTAAGCAGGGAGTAAACTCATTTCCCGAACGATTTTTAAAATTATTTTTTCACCACTAAAACCCATGAGACTTGTAGTTTTCAAAAATATTTTCATTTTTGATGAGACGCCGAATGAAAGCAGTTTAATCGCCGGCAACCGAAAACCCGCGATTTCCCGTAAATCCCGTCGGCCGTATAGTCGAATGTATACAAAGAAAGTAAGCAGGGAGTAAACTCATTTCCCGAACGATTTTTAAAATTATTTTTTCACCACTAAAACCCATGAGACTTGTAGTTTTCAAAAATATTTTCATTTTTGATGAGACGCCGAATGAAAGCAGTTTAATCGCCGGCAACCGAAAACCCGCGATTTCCCGTAAATCCCGGATCGGCCCGTATAGTCGAATGTATACAAAGAAAGTAAGCAGGGAGTAAACTCATTTCCCGAACGATTTTTAAAATTATTTTTTCACCACTAAAACCCATGAGACTTGTAGTTTTCAAAAATATTTTCATTTTTGATGAGACGCCGAATGAAAGCAGTTTAATCGCCGGCAACCGAAAACCCGCGATTTCCCGTAAATCCGGATCGGCCCGTATAGTCGAATGTATACAAAGAAAGTAAGCAGGGAGTAAACTCATTTCCCGAACGATTTTTAAAATTATTTTTTCACCACTAAAACCCATGAGACTTGTAGTTTTCAAAAATATTTTCATTTTTGATGAGACGCCGAATGAAAGCAGTTTAATCGCCGGCAACCGAAAACCCGCGATTTCCCGTAAATCCCGGACTCGGCCCGTATAGTCGAATGTATACAAAGAAAGTAAGCAGGGAGTAAACTCATTTCCCGAACGATTTTTAAAATTATTTTTTCACCACTAAAACCCATGAGACTTGTAGTTTTCAAAAAATTTTCATTTTTGATGAGACGCCGAATGAAAGCAGTTTAATCGCCGGCAACCGAAAACCCGCGATTTCCCGTAAATCCCGTATAGTCGAATGTATACAAAGAAAGTAAGCAGGGAGTAAACTCATTTCCCGAACGATTTTTAAAATTATTTTTTCACCACTAAAACCCATGAGACTTGTAGTTTTCAAAAATATTTTCATTTTTGATGAGACGCCGAATGAAAGCAGTTTAATCGCCGGCAACCGAAAACCCGCGATTTCCCGTAAATCCCGGTCGGCCCGTATAGTCGAATGTATACAAAGAAAGTAAGCAGGGAGTAAACTCATTTCCCGAACGATTTTTAAAATTATTTTTTCACCACTAAAACCCATGAGACTTGTAGTTTTCAAAAATATTTTTCATTTTTGATGAGACGCCGAATGAAAGCAGTTTAATCGCCGGCAACCGAAAACCCGCGATTTCCCGTAAATCCCGTCGGCGTATAGTCGAATGTATACAAAGAAAGTAAGCAGGGAGTAAACTCATTTCCCGAACGATTTTTAAAATTATTTTTTCACCACTAAAACCCATGAGACTTGTAGTTTTCAAAAATATTTTCATTTTTGATGAGACGCCGAATGAAAGCAGTTTAATCGCCGGCAACCGAAAACCCGCGATTTCCCGTAAATCCTCGGCCCGTATAGTCGAATGTATACAAAGAAAGTAAGCAGGGAGTAAACTCATTTCCCGAACGATTTTTAAAATTATTTTTTCACCACTAAAACCCATGAGACTTGTAGTTTTCAAAAATATTTTCATTTTTGATGAGACGCCGAATGAAAGCAGTTTAATCGCCGGCAACCGAAAACCCGCGATTTCCCGTAAATCCCGGATCGGCCGTATAGTCGAATGTATACAAAGAAAGTAAGCAGGGAGTAAACTCATTTCCCGAACGATTTTTAAAATTATTTTTTCACCACTAAAACCCATGAGACTTGTAGTTTTCAAAAATATTTTCATTTTTGATGAGACGCCGAATGAAAGCAGTTTAATCGCCGGCAACCGAAAACCCGCGATTTCCGTAAATCCGGTCGGCCCTATAGTCGAATGTATACAAAGAAAGTAAGCAGGAGTAAACTCATTTCCCGAACGATTTTTAAAATTATTTTTTCACCACTAAAACCCATGAGACTTGTAGTTTTCAAAAATATTTTCATTTTTGATGAGACGCCGAATGAAAGCAGTTTAATCGCCGGCAACCGAAAACCCGCGATTTCCCGTAAATCCCGTATAGTCGAATGTATACAAAGAAAGTAAGCAGGGAGTAAACTCATTTCCCGAACGATTTTTAAAATTATTTTTTCACCACTAAAACCCATGAGACTTGTAGTTTTCAAAAATATTTTCATTTTTGATGAGACGCCGAATGAAAGCAGTTTAATCGCCGGCAACCGAAAACCCGCGATTTCCCGTAAATCCCGTATAGTCGAATGTATACAAAGAAAGTAAGCAGGGAGTAAACTCATTTCCCGAACGATTTTTAAAATTATTTTTTCACCACTAAAACCCATGAGACTTGTAGTTTTCAAAAATATTTTCATTTTTGATGAGACGCCGAATGAAAGCAGTTTAATCGCCGGCAACCGAAAACCCGCGATTTCCCGTAAATCCCGGATCGGCCGTATAGTCGAATGTATACAAAGAAAGTAAGCAGGGAGTAAACTCATTTCCCGAACGATTTTTAAAATTATTTTTTCACCACTAAAACCCATGAGACTTGTAGTTTTCAAAAATATTTTCATTTTTGATGAGACGCCGAATGAAAGCAGTTTAATCGCCGGCAACCGAAAACCCGCGATTTCCCGTAAATCCCGTATAGTCGAATGTATACAAAGAAAGTAAGCAGGGAGTAAACTCATTTCCCGAACGATTTTTAAAATTATTTTTTCACCACTAAAACCCATGAGACTTGTAGTTTTCAAAAATTTTTCATTTTTGATGAGACGCCCGAATGAAAGCAGTTTAATCGCCGGCAACCGAAAACCCGCGATTTCCCGTAAATCCGGATCGGCCCGTAAGTCGAATGTATACAAAGAAAGTAAGCAGGCAGTAAACCATTTCCGAACGATTTTTAAAATTATTTTTTCACACACTAAAACCCATGAGACTTGTAGTTTTCAAAAATATTTTCATTTTTTATGAGACGCCGAATGAAAGCAGTTTAATCGCCGGCAACCGAAAACCCGCGATTTCCCGTAAATCCCGTATAGTCGAATGTATACAAAGAAAGTAAGCAGGGAGTAAACTCATTTCCCGAACGATTTTTAAAATTATTTTTTCACCACTAAAACCCATGAGACTTGTAGTTTTCAAAAATATTTTCATTTTTGATGAGACGCCGAATGAAAGCAGTTTAATCGCCGGCAACCGAAAACCCGCGATTTCCCGTAAATTCGGCCCGTATAGTCGAATGTATACAAAGAAAGTAAGCAGGGAGTAAACTCATTTCCCGAACGATTTTTAAAATTATTTTTTCACCACTAAAACCCATGAGACTTGTAGTTTTCAAAAATATTTTCATTTTTGATGAGACGCCGAATGAAAGCAGTTTAATCGCCGGCAACCGAAAACCCGCGATTTCCCGTAAATCCCGTATAGTCGAATGTATACAAAGAAAGTAAGCAGGGAGTAAACTCATTTCCCGAACGATTTTTAAAATTATTTTTTCACCACTAAAACCCATGAGACTTGTAGTTTTCAAAAATATTTTCATTTTTGATGAGACGCCGAATGAAAGCAGTTTAATCGCCGGCAACCGAAAACCCGCGATTTCCCGTAAATCCTCGGCCCTATAGTCGAATGTATACAAAGAAAGTAAGCAGGGAGTAAACTCATTTCCCGAACGATTTTTAAAATTATTTTTTCACCACTAAAACCCATGAGACTTGTAGTTTTCAAAAATATTTTCATTTTTGATGAGACGCCGAATGAAAGCAGTTTAATCGCCGGCAACCGAAAACCCGCGATTTCCCGTAAATCCCGTATAGTCGAATGTATACAAAGAAAGTAAGCAGGGAGTAAACTCATTTCCCGAACGATTTTTAAAATTATTTTTTCACCACTAAAACCCATGAGACTTGTAGTTTTCAAAAATATTTTCATTTTTGATGAGACGCCGAATGAAAGCAGTTTAATCGCCGGCAACCGAAAACCCGCGATTTCCCGTAAATCCCGGATCGGCCCGTATAGTCGAATGTATACAAAGAAAGTAAGCAGGAGTAAACTCATTTCCCGAACGATTTTTAAAATTATTTTTTCACCACTAAAACCCATGAGACTTGTAGTTTTCAAAAATATTTTCATTTTTGATGAGACGCCGAATGAAAGCAGTTTAATCGCCGGCAACCGAAAACCCGCGATTTCCCGTAAATCCCGGCTCGGCCCGTATAGTGGAATGTATACAAAAAAAGTAAGCAGGGAGTAAACTCATTTCCCGAATGATTTTTAAAATTATTTTTTCACCACTAAAACCCATGAGACTTGTAGTTTTCAAAAATATTTTCATTTTTGATGAGACGCCGAATGAAAGCAGTTTAATCGCCGGCAACCGAAAACCCGCGATTTCCCGTAAATCCCGGATCGGCCCGTATAGTCGAATGTATACAAAGAAAGTAAGCAGGGAGTAAACTCATTTCCCGAACGATTTTTAAAATATTTTTTCACCACTAAAACCCATGAGACTTGTAGTTTTCAAAAATATTTTCATTTTTGATGAGACGCCGAATGAAAGCAGTTTAATCGCCGGCAACCGAAAACCCGCGATTTCCCGTAAATCCCGGCTCGGCCCGTATAGTCGAATGTATACAAAGAAAGTAAGGGAGTAAACTCATTTCCCGAACGATTTTTAAAATTATTTTTTCACCACTAAAACCCATGAGACTTGTAGTTTTCAAAAATATTTTCATTTTTGATGAGACGCCGAATGAAAGCAGTTTAATCGCCGGCAACCGAAAACCCGCGATTTCCCGTAAATCCCGTATAGTCGAATGTATACAAAGAAAGTAAGCAGGGAGTAAACTCATTTCCCGAACGATTTTTAAAATTATTTTTTCACCACTAAAACCCATGAGACTTGTAGTTTTCAAAAATATTTTCATTTTTGATGAGACGCCGAATGAAAGCAGTTTAATCGCCGGCAACCGAAAACCCGCGATTTCCCGTAAATCCCGGATCGGCCCGTATAGTCGAATGTATACAAAGAAAGTAAGCAGGGAGTAAACTCATTTCCCGAACGATTTTTAAAATTATTTTTTCACCACTAAAACCCATGAGACTTGTAGTTTTCAAAAATATTTTCATTTTTGATGAGACGCCGAATGAAAGCAGTTTAATCGCCGGCAACCGAAAACCCGCGATTTCCCGTAAATCCCGTATAGTCGAATGTATACAAAGAAAGTAGCAGGGAGTAAACTCATTTCCCGAACGATTTTTAAAATTATTTTTTCACCACTAAAACCCATGAGACTTGTAGTTTTCAAAAATATTTTCATTTTTGATGAGACGCCGAATGAAAGCAGTTTAATCGCCGGCAACCGAAAACCCGCGATTTCCCGTAAATCCCATCGGCCCGTATAGTCGAATGTATACAAAGAAAGTAAGCAGGGAGTAAACTCATTTCCCGAACGATTTTTAAAATTATTTTTTCACCACTAAAACCCATGAGACTTGTAGTTTTCAAAAATATTTTCATTTTTGATGAGACGCCGAATGAAAGCAGTTTAATCGCCGGCAACCGAAAACCCGCGATTTCCCGTAAATCCCGGATCGGCCCGTATAGTCGAATGTATACAAAGAAAGTAAGCAGGGAGTAAACTCATTTCCCGAACGATTTTTAAAATTATTTTTTCACCACTAAAACCCATGAGACTTGTAGTTTTCAAAAATATTTTCATTTTTGATGAGACGCCGAATGAAAGCAGTTTAATCGCCGGCAACCGAAAACCCGCGATTTCCCGTAAATCCCGGGCTCGGCCCGTATAGTCGAATGTATACAAAGAAAGTAAGCAGGGAGTAAACTCATTTCCCGAACGATTTTTAAAATTATTTTTTCACCACTAAAACCCATGAGACTTGTAGTTTTCAAAAATATTTTCATTTTTGATGAGACGCCGAATGAAAGCAGTTTAATCGCCGGCAACCGAAAACCCGCGATTTCCCGTAAATCCCGATCCCGTATAGTCGAATGTATACAAAGAAAGTAAGCAGGGAGTAAACTCATTTCCCGAACGATTTTTAAAATTATTTTTTCACCACTAAAACCCATGAGACTTGTAGTTTTCAAAAATATTTTCATTTTTGATGAGACGCCGAATGAAAGCAGTTTAATCGCCGGCAACCGAAAACCCGCGATTTCCCGTAAATCCCGTATAGTCGAATGTATACAAAGAAAGTAAGCAGGGAGTAAACTCATTTCCCGAACGATTTTTAAAATTATTTTTTCACCACTAAAACCCATGAGACTTGTAGTTTTCAAAAATATTTTCATTTTTGATGAGACGCCGAATGAAAGCAGTTTAATCGCCGGCAACCGAAAACCCGCGATTTCCCGTAAATCCCGGCTCGGCCCTATAGTCGAATGTATACAAAGAAAGTAAGCAGGGAGTAAACTCATTTCCCGAACGATTTTTAAAATTATTTTTTCACCACTAAAACCCATGAGACTTGTAGTTTTCAAAAATATTTTCATTTTTGATGAGACGCCGAATGAAAGCAGTTTAATCGCCGGCAACCGAAAACCCGCGATTTCCCGTAAATCCCGGTCGGCCCGTATATCGAATGTATACAAAGAAAGTAAGCAGGGAGTAAACTCATTTCCCGAACGATTTTTAAAATTATTTTTTCACCACTAAAACCCATGAGACTTGTAGTTTTAAAAATATTTTCATTTTTGATGAGACGCCGAATGAAAGCAGTTTAATCGCCGGCAACCGAAAACCCGCGATTTCCCGTAAATCCCGGCTCGGCCCGTATAGTGGAATGTATACAAAGAAAGTAAGCAGGGAGTAAACTCATTTCCCGAACGATTTTTAAAATTATTTTTTCACCACTAAAACCCATGAGACTTGTAGTTTTCAAAAATATTTTCATTTTTGATGAGACGCCGAATGAAAGCAGTTTAATCGCCGGCAACCGAAAACCCGCGATTTCCCGTAAATCCCGGCTCGGCCCGTATAGTCGAATGTATACAAAGAAAGTAAGCAGGGAGTAAACTCATTTCCCGAACGATTTTTAAAATTATTTTTTCACCACTAAAACCCATGAGACTTGTAGTTTTCAAAAATATTTTCATTTTTGATGAGACGCCGAATGAAAGCAGTTTAATCGCCGGCAACCGAAAACCCGCGATTTCCCGTAAATCCCGATCCCGTATAGTCGAATGTATACAAAGAAAGTAAGCAGGGAGTAAACTCATTTCCCGAACGATTTTTAAAATTATTTTTTCACCACTAAAACCCATGAGACTTGTAGTTTTCAAAAATATTTTCATTTTTGATGAGACGCCGAATGAAAGCAGTTTAATCGCCGGCAACCGAAAACCCGCGATTTCCCGTAAATCCCGTATAGTCGAATGTATACAAAGAAAGTAAGCAGGGAGTAAACTCATTTCCCGAACGATTTTTAAAATTATTTTTTCACCACTAAAACCCATGAGACTTGTAGTTTTCAAAAATATTTTCATTTTTGATGAGACGCCGAATGAAAGCAGTTTAATCGCCGGCAACCGAAAACCCGCGATTTCCCGTAAATCCCGGCTCGGCCCTATAGTCGAATGTATACAAAGAAAGTAAGCAGGGAGTAAACTCATTTCCCGAACGATTTTTAAAATTATTTTTTCACCACTAAAACCCATGAGACTTGTAGTTTTCAAAAATATTTTCATTTTTGATGAGACGCCGAATGAAAGCAGTTTAATCGCCGGCAACCGAAAACCCGCGATTTCCCGTAAATCCCGGCTCGGCCCGTATGTCGAATGTATACAAAGAAAGTAAGCAGGGAGTAAACTCATTTCCCGAACGATTTTTAAAATTATTTTTTCACCACTAAAACCCATGAGACTTGTAGTTTTCAAAAATATTTTCATTTTTGATGAGACGCCGAATGAAAGCAGTTTAATCGCCGGCAACCGAAAACCCGCGATTTCCCGTAAATCCCGGTCGGCCCGTATAGTCGAATGTATACAAAGAAAGTAAGCAGGGAGTAAACTCATTTCCCGAACGATTTTTAAAATTATTTTTTCACCACTAAAACCCATGAGACTTGTAGTTTTCAAAAATATTTTCATTTTTGATGAGACGCCGAATGAAAGCAGTTTAATCGCCGGCAACCGAAAACCCGCGATTTCCCGTAAATCCCGTATAGTCGAATGTATACAAAGAAAGTAAGCAGGGAGTAAACTCATTTCCCGAACGATTTTTAAAATTATTTTTTCACCACTAAAACCCATGAGACTTGTAGTTTTCAAAAATATTTTCATTTTTGATGAGACGCCGAATGAAAGCAGTTTAATCGCCGGCAACCGAAAACCCGCGATTTCCCGTAAATCCCGGCTCGGCCCGTATAGTCGAATGTATACAAAGAAAGTAAGCAGGGAGTAAACTCATTTCCCGAACGATTTTTAAAATTATTTTTTCACCACTAAAACCCATGAGACTTGTAGTTTTCAAAAATATTTTCATTTTTGATGAGACGCCGAATGAAAGCAGTTTAATCGCCGGCAACCGAAAACCCGCGATTTCCCGTAAATCCCGTATAGTCGAATGTATACAAAGAAAGTAAGCAGGGAGTAAACTCATTTCCCGAACGATTTTTAAAATTATTTTTTCACCACTAAAACCCATGAGACTTGTAGTTTTCAAAAATATTTTCATTTTTGATGAGACGCCGAATGAAAGCAGTTTAATCGCCGGCAACCGAAAACCCGCGATTTCCCGTAAATCCCATCGGCCCGTATAGTCGAATGTATACAAAGAAAGTAAGCAGGGAGTAAACTCATTTCCCGAACGATTTTTAAAATTATTTTTTCACCACTAAAACCCATGAGACTTGTAGTTTTCAAAAATATTTTCATTTTTGATGAGACGCCGAATGAAAGCAGTTTAATCGCCGGCAACCGAAAACCCGCGATTTCCCGTAAATCCCGTATAGTCGAATGTATACAAAGAAAGTAAGCAGGGAGTAAACTCATTTCCCGAACGATTTTTAAAATTATTTTTTCACCACTAAAACCCATGAGACTTGTAGTTTTCAAAAATATTTTCATTTTTGATGAGACGCCGAATGAAAGCAGTTTAATCGCCGGCAACCGAAAACCCGCGATTTCCCGTAAATCCCATCGGCCCGTATAGTCGAATGTATACAAAGAAAGTAAGCAGGGAGTAAACTCATTTCCCGAACGATTTTTAAAATTATTTTTTCACCACTAAAACCCATGAGACTTGTAGTTTTCAAAAATATTTTCATTTTTGATGAGACGCCGAATGAAAGCAGTTTAATCGCCGGCAACCGAAAACCCGCGATTTCCCGTAAATCCCGGCTCGGCCCGTATAGTCGAATGTATACAAAGAAAGTAAGCAGGGAGTAAACTCATTTCCCGAACGATTTTTAAAATTATTTTTTCACCACTAAAACCCATGAGACTTGTAGTTTTCAAAAATATTTTCATTTTTGATGAGACGCCGAATGAAAGCAGTTTAATCGCCGGCAACCGAAAACCCGCGATTTCCCGTAAATCCCGTATAGTCGAATGTATACAAAGAAAGTAAGCAGGGAGTAAACTCATTTCCCGAACGATTTTTAAAATTATTTTTTCACCACTAAAACCCATGAGACTTGTAGTTTTCAAAAATATTTTCATTTTTGATGAGACGCCGAATGAAAGCAGTTTAATCGCCGGCAACCGAAAACCCGCGATTTCCCGTAAATCCCGTATAGTCGAATGTATACAAAGAAAGTAAGCAGGGAGTAAACTCATTTCCCGAACGATTTTTAAAATTATTTTTTCACCACTAAAACCCATGAGACTTGTAGTTTTCAAAAATATTTTCATTTTTGATGAGACGCCGAATGAAAGCAGTTTAATCGCCGGCAACCGAAAACCCGCGATTTCCCGTAAATCCCGTATAGTCGAATGTATACAAAGAAAGTAAGCAGGGAGTAAACTCATTTCCCGAACGATTTTTAAAATTATTTTTTCACCACTAAAACCCATGAGACTTGTAGTTTTCAAAAATATTTTCATTTTTGATGAGACGCCGAATGAAAGCAGTTTAATCGCCGGCAACCGAAAACCCGCGATTTCCCGTAAATCCCGGATCGGCCCGTATAGTCGAATGTATACAAAGAAAGTAAGCAGGGAGTAAACTCATTTCCCGAACGATTTTTAAAATTATTTTTTCACCACTAAAACCCATGAGACTTGTAGTTTTCAAAAATATTTTCATTTTTGATGAGACGCCGAATGAAAGCAGTTTAATCGCCGGCAACCGAAAACCCGCGATTTCCCGTAAATCCCGTATAGTCGAATGTATACAAAGAAAGTAAGCAGGGAGTAAACTCATTTCCCGAACGATTTTTAAAATTATTTTTTCACCACTAAAACCCATGAGACTTGTAGTTTTCAAAAATATTTTCATTTTTGATGAGACGCCGAATGAAAGCAGTTTAATCGCCGGCAACCGAAAACCCGCGATTTCCCGTAAATCCCATCCCGTATAGTCGAATGTATACAAAGAAAGTAAGCAGGGAGTAAACTCATTTCCCGAACGATTTTTAAAATTATTTTTTCACCACTAAAACCCATGAGACTTGTAGTTTTCAAAAATATTTTCATTTTTGATGAGACGCCGAATGAAAGCAGTTTAATCGCCGGCAACCGAAAACCCGCGATTTCCCGTAAATCCCGGATCGGCCCGTATAGTCGAATGTATACAAAGAAAGTAAGCAGGGAGTAAACTCATTTCCCGAACGATTTTTAAAATTATTTTTTCACCACTAAAACCCATGAGACTTGTAGTTTTCAAAAATATTTTCATTTTTGATGAGACGCCGAATGAAAGCAGTTTAATCGCCGGCAACCGAAAACCCGCGATTTCCCGTAAATCCCTCGGCCCGTATAGTCGAATGTATACAAAGAAAGTAAGCAGGGAGTAAACTCATTTCCCGAACGATTTTTAAAATTATTTTTTCACCACTAAAACCCATGAGACTTGTAGTTTTCAAAAATATTTTCATTTTTGATGAGACGCCGAATGAAAGCAGTTTAATCGCCGGCAACCGAAAACCCGCGATTTCCCGTAAATCCCGTATAGTCGAATGTATACAAAGAAAGTAAGCAGGGAGTAAACTCATTTCCCGAACGATTTTTAAAATTATTTTTTCACCACTAAAACCCATGAGACTTGTAGTTTTCAAAAATATTTTCATTTTTGATGAGACGCCGAATGAAAGCAGTTTAATCGCCGGCAACCGAAAACCCGCGATTTCCCGTAAATCCCGGCTCGGCCCGTATAGTCGAATGTATACAAAGAAAGTAAGCAGGGAGTAAACTCATTTCCCGAACGATTTTTAAAATTATTTTTTCACCACTAAAACCCATGAGACTTGTAGTTTTCAAAAATATTTTCATTTTTGATGAGACGCCGAATGAAAGCAGTTTAATCGCCGGCAACCGAAAACCCGCGATTTCCCGTAAATCCCGGTCCGTATGGAATGTATACAAAGAAAGTAAGCAGGGAGTAAACTCATTTCCCGAACGATTTTTAAAATTATTTTTTCACCACTAAAACCCATGAGACTTGTAGTTTTCAAAAATATTTTCATTTTTGATGAGACGCCGAATGAAAGCAGTTTAATCGCCGGCAACCGAAAACCCGCGATTTCCCGTAAATTCGGCCCGTATAGTCGAATGTATACAAAGAAAGTAAGCAGGGAGTAAACTCATTTCCCGAACGATTTTTAAAATTATTTTTTCACCACTAAAACCCATGAGACTTGTAGTTTTCAAAAATATTTTCATTTTTGATGAGACGCCGAATGAAAGCAGTTTAATCGCCGGCAACCGAAAACCCGCGATTTCCCGTAAATCCCGTATAGTCGAATGTATACAAAGAAAGTAAGCAGGGAGTAAACTCATTTCCCGAACGATTTTTAAAATTATTTTTTCACCACTAAAACCCATGAGACTTGTAGTTTTCAAAAATATTTTCATTTTTGATGAGACGCCGAATGAAAGCAGTTTAATCGCCGGCAACCGAAAACCCGCGATTTCCCGTAAATCCCATCGGCCCGTATAGTCGAATGTATACAAAGAAAGTAAGCAGGGAGTAAACTCATTTCCCGAACGATTTTTAAAATTATTTTTTCACCACTAAAACCCATGAGACTTGTAGTTTTCAAAAATATTTTCATTTTTGATGAGACGCCGAATGAAAGCAGTTTAATCGCCGGCAACCGAAAACCCGCGATTTCCCGTAAATCCCGTATAGTCGAATGTATACAAAGAAAGTAAGCAGGGAGTAAACTCATTTCCCGAACGATTTTTAAAATTATTTTTTCACCACTAAAACCCATGAGACTTGTAGTTTTCAAAAATATTTTCATTTTTGATGAGACGCCGAATGAAAGCAGTTTAATCGCCGGCAACCGAAAACCCGCGATTTCCCGTAAATCCCGGATCGGCCCGTATAGTCGAATGTATACAAAGAAAGTAAGCAGGGAGTAAACTCATTTCCCGAACGATTTTTAAAATTATTTTTTCACCACTAAAACCCATGAGACTTGTAGTTTTCAAAAATATTTTCATTTTTGATGAGACGCCGAATGAAAGCAGTTTAATCGCCGGCAACCGAAAACCCGCGATTTCCCGTAAATCCCTCGGCCCGTATAGTCGAATGTATACAAAGAAAGTAAGCAGGGAGTAAACTCATTTCCCGAACGATTTTTAAAATTATTTTTTCACCACTAAAACCCATGAGACTTGTAGTTTTCAAAAATATTTTCATTTTTGATGAGACGCCGAATGAAAGCAGTTTAATCGCCGGCAACCGAAAACCCGCGATTTCCCGTAAATCCCGGCTCGGCCCGTATAGTCGAATGTATACAAAGAAAGTAAGCAGGGAGTAAACTCATTTCCCGAACGATTTTTAAAATTATTTTTTCACCACTAAAACCCATGAGACTTGTAGTTTTCAAAAATATTTTCATTTTTGATGAGACGCCGAATGAAAGCAGTTTAATCGCCGGCAACCGAAAACCCGCGATTTCCCGTAAATCCCTCGGCCCGTATAGTCGAATGTATACAAAGAAAGTAAGCAGGGAGTAAACTCATTTCCCGAACGATTTTTAAAATTATTTTTTCACCACTAAAACCCATGAGACTTGTAGTTTTCAAAAATATTTTCATTTTTGATGAGACGCCGAATGAAAGCAGTTTAATCGCCGGCAACCGAAAACCCGCGATTTCCCGTAAATCCCTCGGCCCGTATAGTCGAATGTATACAAAGAAAGTAAGCAGGGAGTAAACTCATTTCCCGAACGATTTTTAAAATTATTTTTTCACCACTAAAACCCATGAGACTTGTAGTTTTCAAAAATATTTTCATTTTTGATGAGACGCCGAATGAAAGCAGTTTAATCGCCGGCAACCGAAAACCCGCGATTTCCCGTAAATCCCGGTCGGCCCGTATGAATGTATACAAAGAAAGTAAGCAGGGAGTAAACTCATTTCCCGAACGATTTTTAAAATTATTTTTTCACCACTAAAACCCATGAGACTTGTAGTTTTCAAAAATATTTTCATTTTTGATGAGACGCCGAATGAAAGCAGTTTAATCGCCGGCAACCGAAAACCCGCGATTTCCCGTAAATCCCGGCTCGGCCCGTATAGTCGAATGTATACAAAGAAAGTAAGCAGGGAGTAAACTCATTTCCCGAACGATTTTTAAAATTATTTTTTCACCACTAAAACCCATGAGACTTGTAGTTTTCAAAAATATTTTCATTTTTGATGAGACGCCGAATGAAAGCAGTTTAATCGCCGGCAACCGAAAACCCGCGATTTCCCGTAAATCCCGTATAGTCGAATGTATACAAAGAAAGTAAGCAGGGAGTAAACTCATTTCCCGAACGATTTTTAAAATTATTTTTTCACCACTAAAACCCATGAGACTTGTAGTTTTCAAAAATATTTTCATTTTTGATGAGACGCCGAATGAAAGCAGTTTAATCGCCGGCAACCGAAAACCCGCGATTTCCCGTAAATCCCGGATCGGCCCGTATAGTCGAATGTATACAAAGAAAGTAAGCAGGGAGTAAACTCATTTCCCGAACGATTTTTAAAATTATTTTTTCACCACTAAAACCCATGAGACTTGTAGTTTTCAAAAATATTTTCATTTTTGATGAGACGCCGAATGAAAGCAGTTTAATCGCCGGCAACCGAAAACCCGCGATTTCCCGTAAATCCCGTATAGTCGAATGTATACAAAGAAAGTAAGCAGGGAGTAAACTCATTTCCCGAACGATTTTTAAAATTATTTTTTCACCACTAAAACCCATGAGACTTGTAGTTTTCAAAAATATTTTCATTTTTGATCGGTCGCCGAATGAAAGCAGCCTAATCGCCGGCAACCGAACACCCGCGATCCCCCCTCGACGCCCTACCGATCCCGTATAGTCGAATGTATACAAAGAAAGTAAGCAGGGAGTAAACTCATTTCCCGAACGATTTTTAAAATTATTTTTTCACCACTAAAACCCATGAGACTTGTAGTTTTCAAAAATATTTTCATTTTTGATGAGACGCCGAATGAAAGCAGTTTAATCTCCGGCAACCGAAAACCCGCGATTTCCCGTAAATCCCGGGCTCG
>JASGCC010003281.1:0-24615 GCA_030067915.1 Hydractinia echinata | reverse complement strand
GAAATATGACTGTGGGACTTAATTGAACTGATTTTGGACTTTGACCTTATAAATGTGATAAATGAGACAATTGGACTCCAGAAATAACATTCTTCTTAATTTGACATGATTGCTGGAACTCAGCGATTACACTGGGCGCTGTGGTAGCGCTTTATTTAAAAATTTAGATAAATAAGTCATTTTTACTGTGGGACCAATCCTAGCCGTTAGCGCGCGCTGAAGAAATAGAGACAGTTTCAAAACACATTCATTGACTTTCTAACGGTATCAGTCCGTTTGAGTTACAACGGTTGCGTCACATATTCGTACCAACATGTATATTTAGCGATATTTTTCTGATATTACTAGGTTGCATCGTTTTAACAGTGAAACGATTGACTGTGGGACTTAATTGAACTGATTTTGGACTTTGACCTTATAAATGTGATAAATGAGACAATTGGACTCCAAGAAATAACATTCTTCTTAATTTGACATGATTGCTGGAACTCAGCAATTACACTGGGCGCTGTGGTAGCGCTTTATTTAAAAATTTAGATAAATAAGTCATTTTTACTGTGGGACCAATCCTAGCCGTTAGCGCGCGCTGAAGAAATAGAGACAGTTTCAAAAACTACATTTCATTGACTTTCTAACGGTATCAGTCCGTTTGAGTTACAACGGTTGCGTCACATATTCGTACCAACATGTATTTAGCGATATTTTTCTGATATTACTAGGTTGCATCGCTTTTAACAGTGAAACGATTGACTGTGGGACTTAATTGAACTGATTTTGGACTTTGACCTTATAAATGTGATAAATGAGACAATTGGACTCCAAGAAATAACATTCTCTTAATTTGACATGATTGCTGGAACTCAGCATTACACTGGGCGCTGTGGTAGCGCTTTATTTAAAAATTTAGATAAATAAGTCATTTTTTACTGTGGGACCAATCCTAGCCGTTAGCGCGCTGAAGAAATAGAGACAGTTTCAAAAACTACATTTCATTGACTTTCTAACGGTATCAGTCCGTTTGAGTTACAACGGTTGCGTCACATATTCGTACCAACATGTATTTAGCGATATTTTTCTGATATTACTAGGTTGCATCGCTTTTAACAGTGAAACGATTGACTGTGGGACTTAATTGAACTGATTTTGGACTTTGACCTTATAAATGTGATAAATGAGACAATTGGACTCCAAGAAATACATTCTTCTTAATTTGACATGATTGCTGGAACTCAGCAATTACACTGGGCGCTGTGGTAGCGCTTTATTTAAAAATTTAGATAAATAAGTCATTTTTTACTGTGGGACCAATCCTAGCCGTTAGCGCGCGCTGAAGAAATAGAGACAGTTTCAAAAACTACATTTCATTGACTTTCTAACGGTATCAGTCCGTTTGAGTTACAACGTTGTCACATATTCGTACCAACATGTATTTAGCGATATTTTTCTGATATTACTAGGTTGCATCGCTTTTAACAGTGAAACGATTGACTGTGGGACTTAATTGAACTGATTTTGGACTTTGACCTTATAAATGTGATAAATGAGACAATTGGACTCCAAGAAATAACATTCTTCTTAATTTGACATGATTGCTGGAACTCAGCGATTACACTGGGCGCTGTGGTAGCGCTTTATTTAAAAATTTAGATAAATAAGTCATTTTTTACTGTGGGACCAATCCTAGCGTTAGCGCGCGCTGAAGAAATAGAGACAGTTTCAAAAACTACATTTCATTGACTTTCTAACGGTATCAGTCCGTTTGAGTTACAACGGTTGCGTCACATATTCGTACCAACATGTATTTAGCGATATTTTTCTGATATTACTAGGTTGCATCGCTTTTAACAGTGAAACGATTGACTGTGGGACTTAATTGAACTGATTTTGGACTTTGACCTTATAAATGTGATAAATGAGACAATTGGACTCCAAGAAATAACATTCTTCTTAATTTGACATGATTGCTGGAACTCAGCGATTACACTGGGCGCTGTGGTAGCGCTTTATTTAAAAATTTAGATAAATAAGTCATTTTTTACTGTGGGACCAATCCTAGCCGTTAGCGCGCGCTGAAGAAATAGAGACAGTTTCAAAAACTACATTTCATTGACTTTCTAACGGTATCAGTCCGTTTGAGTTACAACGGTTGCGTCACATATTCGTACCAACATGTATTTAGCGATATTTTTCTGATATTACTAGGTTGCATCGCTTTTAACAGTGAAACGATTGACTGTGGGACTTAATTGAACTGATTTTGACTTTGACCTTATAAATGTGATAAATGAGACAATTGGACTCCAAGAATAACATTTCTTAATTTGACATGATTGCTGGAACTCAGCGATTACACTGGGCGCTGTGGTAGCGCTTTATTTAAAAATTTAGATAAATAAGTCATTTTTTACTGTGGGACCAATCCTAGCCGTTAGCGCGCGCTGAAGAAATAGAGACAGTTTCAAAAACTACATTTCATTGACTTTCTAACGGTATCAGTCCGTTTGAGTTACAACGGTTGCGTCACATATTCGTACCAACATGTATTTAGCGATATTTTTCTGATATTACTAGGTTGCATCGCTTTTAACAGTGAAACGATTGACTGTGGGACTTAATTGAACTGATTTTGGACTTTGACCTTATAAATGTGATAAATGAGACAATTGGACTCCAAGAAATAACATTCTTCTTAATTTGACATGATTGCTGGAACTCAGCGATTACACTGGGCGCTGTGGTAGCGCTTTATTTAAAAATTTAGATAAATAAGTCATTTTTTACTGTGGGACCAATCCTAGCCGTTAGCGCGCGCTGAAGAAATAGAGACAGTTTCAAAAACTACATTTCATTGACTTTCTAACGGTATCAGTCCGTTTGAGTTACAACGGTTGCGTCACATATTCGTACCAACATGTATTTAGCGATATTTTTCTGATATTACTAGGTTGCATCGCTTTTAACAGTGAAACGATTGACTGTGGGACTTAATTGAACTGATTTTGGACTTTGACCTTATAAATGTGATAAATGAGACAATTGGACTTCAAGAAATAACATTCTTCTTAATTTGACATGATTGCTGGAACTCAGCAATTACACTGGGCGCTGTGGTAGCGCTTTATTTAAAAATTTAGATAAATAAGTCATTTTTTACTGTGGGACCAATCCTAGCCGTTAGCGCGCTGAAGAAATAGAGACAGTTTCAAAAACTACATTTCATTGACTTTCTAACGGTATCAGTCCGTTTGAGTTACAACGGTTGCGTCACATATTCGTACCAACATGTATTTAGCGATATTTTTCTGATATTACTAGGTTGCATCGCTTTTAACAGTGAAACGATTGACTGTGGGACTTAATTGAACTGATTTTGGACTTTGACCTTATAAATGTGATAAATGAGACAATTGGACTCCAAGAAATAACATTCTTCTTAATTTGACATGATTGCTGGAACTCAGCATTACACTGGGCGCTGTGGTAGCGCTTTATTTAAAAATTTAGATAAATAAGTCATTTTTTACTGTGGGACCAATCCTAGCCGTTAGCGCGCTGAAGAAATAGAGACAGTTTCAAAAACTACATTTCATTGACTTTCTAAACGTATCAGTCCGTTTGAGTTTCAACGGTTGCGTCACATATTCGTCCAACATGTATTTAGCGATAATTTTTCTGATAGTTACTAGGTTGCATCGCTTTTAACAGTGAAACGATTTGACTGTGGGACTTAGTTGAACTGATTTTGAAGTTGACATTATAATGTGATAAATGAGTCAATTGGACTCCAAGAAATAACATTCTTCTTAATTTGACATGATTGCTGGAACTAAGCAATTACACTGGGCGCTGCGGTAGCGCTTTATTTAAAAATTTAGATAAATAAGTCATTTTTTAATGTGGGACCAATCCTAGCCGTTAGCACGCGCTGAAGAACTAGAGACAGTTTCAAAAACTACATTTCATTTACTTTCTAACGGTATCAGACCGTTTGAGTTTCAACGGTTGCGTCACATATTCGTACCAACATGTATTTAGCGATATTTTCTGATATTACTAGGTTGCATCGCTTTTAACAGTGAAACGATTGACTGTGGGACTTCATTGAACTGATTTTGGACTTTGACTTTATAAATGTGATAAATGAGACAATTGGACTCCAAGCAACAACATTCCTCTTAATTTGACATGATTGCTGGAACTCAGCAATTACACTGGGCGCTTTGGTAGCGCTTTATTTAAAAATTTAGATAAATAAGTCATTTTTTACTGTGGGACCAATCCTAGCCGTTAGCGAGCGCTGAAGAAATAGAGACAGTTTCAAAAACTGCATTTCATTGACTCTCTAACGGTATCAGTCCCTTTGAGTTACAACGTTTGTGTGACATATTCGTACCAACATGTATTTAGCGATATTTTTCTGATATTACTAGGTTGCATCCCTTTTAACAGTGAAACGATTAACAGTGGGACTTAATTGCACTGATTTTGGACTTTGACCTTATAAATGTGATAAATGAGACAATTGGACTCCAAGAAATAACATTCTTCTTAATTTGACATGATTGCTGGAACTCAGCAATTACACTGGGCGCTTTGGTAGCGCTTTATTTAAAAATTTAGATAAATAAGTCATTTTTTTACTGTGGGACCAATCCTAGCCGTTAGCGCGCTCTGAAGAAATAGAGACAGTTTCAAAATCTACATTTCATTTACTTTCTAACGGTATCAGTCCGTTTGAGTTACAACGGTTGCGTCACATATTCGTACTAACATGTATTTAGCGAAATTTTTCTGATATTACTAGGTTGCATCGCTTTTAACAGTGAAACGAGTGACTGTGGGACTTCATTGAACTGATTTTGGACATTGACTTTATAAATGTGATAAATGAGACAATTGGACTTCAAGCAATAACATTCTTCTTAATTTGACATGATTGCTGGAAAACAGCAATCACACTGGGCGCTGTGGTAGCGCTTTATTTAAAAATTTAGATAAATAAGTCATTTTTTACTGTGGGACCAATCCTAGCCGTTAGCGCGCGCTGAAGAACTAGAGACAGTTTCAAAAACTACATTTCATTGACTTTCTAACGGTATCAGTCCGTTTGAGTTACAACGGTTGCGTCACATATTCGTACCAACATGTATTTAGCGATATTTTTCTGATATTACTAGGTTGCATCGCTTTTAACAGTGAAACGATGACTGTGGGACTTCATTGAACTGATTTTGGACTTTGACCTTATAAA
This sequence comes from Hydractinia echinata, assembly GCA_030067915.1. Taxonomy (NCBI): domain Eukaryota; kingdom Metazoa; phylum Cnidaria; class Hydrozoa; order Anthoathecata; family Hydractiniidae; genus Hydractinia; species Hydractinia echinata. Next base: position 19,364 of record JASGCC010003281.1, on the reverse strand, counting down.
TGTGATAAATGAGACAATTGGACTCCAAGAAATAACATTCTTCTTAATTTGACATGATTGCTGGAACTCAGCGATTACACTGGGCGCTGTGGTAGCGCTTTATTTAAAAATTTAGATAAATAAGTCATTTTTTACTGTGGGACCAATCCTAGCCGTTAGCGCGCGCTGAAGAAATAGAGACAGTTTCAAAAACTACATTTCATTGACTTTCTAACGGTATCAGTCCGTTTGAGTTTCAACGGTTGCGTCACATATTCGTACCAACATGTATTTAGCGATATTTTTCTGATATTACTAGGTTGCATCGCTTTTAACAGTGAAACGATTGACTGTGGGACTTAATTGAACTGATTTTGAACTTTGACCTTATAAATGTGATAAATGAGACAATTGGACTCCAAGAAATAACATTCTTCTTAATTTGACATGATTGCTGGAACTCAGCGATTACACTGGGCGCTGTGGTAGCGCTTTATTTAAAAATTTAGATAAATAAGTCATTTTTTACTGTGGGACCAATCCTAGCCGTTAGCGCGCGCTGAAGAAATAGAGACAGTTTCAAAAACTACATTTCATTGACTTTCTAACGGTATCAGTCCGTTTGAGTTACAACGGTTGCGTCACATATTCGTACCAACATGTATTTAGCGATATTTTTCTGATATTACTAGGTTGCATCGCTTTTAACAGTGAAACGATTGACTGTGGGACTTAATTGAACTGATTTTGGAACTTTGACCTTATAAATGTGATAAATGAGACAATTGGACTCCAAGTAATAACATTCTTCTTAATTTGACATGATTGCTGGAACTCAGCGATTACACTGGGCGCTGTGGTAGCGCTTTATTTTAAAAATTTAGATAAATAAGTCATTTTTACTGTGGGACCAATCCTAGTGTTAGCGCGCGCTGAAGAACTAGAGACAGTTTCAAAAACTACATTTCATTGACTTTCTAACGGTATCAGTCCGTTTGAGTTTCAACGTTGCGTCACATATTCGTACCAACATGTATTTAGCGATATTTTTCTGATATTACTAGGTTGCATCGCTTTTAACAGTGAAACGATTGACTGTGGGACTTAATTGAACTGATTTTGAACTTTGACCTTATAAATGTGATAAATGAGACAATTGGACTCCAAGAAATAACATTCTTCTTAATTTGACATGATTGCTGGAACTCAGCGATTACACTGGGCGCTTTGGTAGCGCTTTATTTAAAAATTTAGATAAATAAGTCATTTTTTTACTGTGGGACCAATCCTAGCCGTTAGCGCGCGCTGAAGAAATAGAGACAGTTTCAAAAACTACATTTCATTGACTTTCTAACGGTATCAGTCCGTTTGAGTTACAACGGTTGTGTCACATATTCGTACCAACATGTATTTAGCGATATTTTTCTGATATTACTAGGTTGCATCGCTTTTAACAGTGAAACGATTGACTGTGGGACTTAATTGCACTGATTTTGGACTTTGACCTTATAAATGTGATAAATGAGACAATTGGACTCCAAGAAATAACATTCTTCTTAATTTGACATGATTGCTGGAACTCAGCAATTACACTGGGCGCTGTGGTAGCGCTTTATTTAAAAATTTAGATAAATAAGTCATTTTTTTACTGTGGGACCAATCCTAGCCGTTAGCGCGCGCTGAAGAAATAGAGACAGTTTCAAAAACTACATTTCATTGACTTTCTAACGGTATCAGTCCGTTTGAGTTACAATGGTTGCGTCACATATTCGTACCAACATGTATTTAGCGATATTTTTCTGATATTACTAGGTTGCATCGCTTTTAACAGTGAAACGATTGACTGTGGGACTTAGTTGAACTGATTTTGAAATTTGACATTATAAATGTGATAAATGAGTCAATTGGACTCCAAGAAATAACATTCTTCTTAATTTGACATGATTGCTGGAACTAAGCGATTACACTGGGCGCTGCGGTAGCGCTTTATTTAAAAATTTAGATAAATAAGTCATTTTTTAATGTGGGACCAATCCTAGTCGTTAGCACGCGCTGAAGAACTAGAGACAGTTTAAAAAACTACATTTCGTTTACTTTCTAACGGTATCAGACCGTTTGAGTTTCAACGGTTGCGTCACATATTCGTACCAACATGTATTTAGCGATATTTTCTGATATTACTAGGTTGCATCGCTTTTAACAGTGAAACGATTGACTGTGGGACTTCATTGAACTGATTTTGGACTTTGACTTTATAAATGTGATAAATGAGACAATTCGACTCCAAGCAACAACATTCCTCTTAATTTGACATGATTGCTGGAACTCAGCAATTACACTGGGCGCTTTGGTAGCGCTTTATTTAAAAATTTAGATAAATAAGTCATTTTTTACTGTGGGACCAATCCTAGCCGTTAGCGCGCGCTGAAGAAATAGAGACAGTTTCAAAAACTGCATTTCATTGACTTTCTAACGGTATCAGTCCGTTTGAGTTACAACGTTTGTGTGACATATTCGTACCAACATGTATTTAGCGATATTTTTCTGATATTACTAGGTTGCATCGCTTTTAACAGTGAAACGATTGACTGTGGGACTTAATTGAACTGATTTTGGACTTTGACCTTATAAATGTGATAAATGAGACAATTGGTCTCCAGGAAATAACATTCTTCTTAATTTGACATGATTGCTGGAACTCAGCGATTACACTGGGCGCTGTGGTAGCGCTTTATTTAAAATATTAGATAAATAAGTCATTTTTTACTGGGGGACCAATCCTAGTTGTTAGCGCGCGCTGAAGAAATAGAAACAGTTTCAAAAACTAAATTTCATTGACTTTCTAACGGTATCAGTCCGTTTGAGTTACAACGGTTGCGTCACATATTCGTACCAACATATATTTAGCGATATTTTTATGATACTAGCCGGGGGACCCGGCGTCGTACGCCGGGGTCAGTATTTAAGTATTGTGTACGAAAAATAAACCCACAATAATAGAATAAAAAAGTGTTACCTTTTGCAATGCTTTGTTAATGTAGGGGCGTTAAAGATGAAAGGAAAGATGTATGAATGGTTGTACCTACAGGAATAAAAAAACATTAAACATGAGTTAAGGCCTGCTGGTCCCCCGGACATTTGTTACTGTCCGTATTAGCTGTGATGCACAGCGGGTATCAGTTTTGCCAAAAAGGTTATCCAAAGATATATTCTCTGGATAAACTTAAACCTCATTGTCGCCAGCTTTAAACTGAAGCATTACTCTCTTAAGTGTATTTACAATAGGCTTTAATAAAAAGAACAAAACAAATGAACATATGAACAAAACGGTAGGTGATATCGACCACCCAAAACCAAGAAAAGGAAGTCGTTTTGTGCAAATGGTGTTATAAAAATGAAGTACCAATTAATAGTACTTCATTATAGTTACACACTTCCCATCCTGGTAGGTGTGGGTGGCCGATTTCAACCCTCTTTTCTTCCGTTTCTGTACTTTCCGCCAAACAAAGTCAGCACGGTCACGGCCACCATTTCGCCGCCACACCAAAAATGCAGCGCGGGACCTCGGTCCAGGGTTAGCCTTCCGAAAACGTTGAAAGGCTTGAAATGAAAGGTCCTAACAATAAAATACAAAAAGTTGTCAGAAAAATATTGACAAAAAAACACACAAAAAACAACGTTTTGCATGGTTAAAGAAAGTTTACTTGAGTTTGTTCAGCATCTTCCATACTTTATTCTGTGTCATGGTGGCTCCTGTCTTTCCTCCTCCTCTTCCTCATAGGTATTCAACATTACGTGCCCTTTGTGTCGGTACAGGACGAAAACTTAGTTCGAGGACTTTTTGACATTTTTAATCTAATCTAAAATACAAAATTTTTTATGACTGTGACAGACAGATTGTGTGCAGAGTGAGTAGTGAGAATATGAAGAAAACATAAGCACAAAACAGAAATTACATTTTTACTAAAGAGATATTACACACAGTAGGTGATGGATGATTAGAAAGAATGATAAAAATTTGTTAAAATGACAGCTTGGGAAGTTCCACCACCAACTGTGAGTAATAACCTTGCTTTAGTTTGTGAACTTTAACTACATGCTAATGAGGAAAAATACTTTGTAGATTTTTGTTCATTGAGGGTAGTTAAGATCACGTAACGGGTACACCACGAAAAGGTAAGCCATAGGATTTTGAACCCCACTATGAGAGAAAAAAAAAGCAGACATTAGCCAAACAAACAACATTGGACTAAAAAAACTCTCACAGCGTTGGATGTAGGAAAGACACATGTTAGATGGTGTATAAGATAGGGACGCTCTGTAGCAACACCGTGTGAAACCTTTTGGTATCCACAAAATACCTGGCACTGGTTGCAAATATTTTGGACAGAACGGCCAAGTTTAAATCATAAGTTGCAAGAACTTCTGTGAAAAAGCTTTGAGCACTATCCATGGACAAAAACACATATCAACATTGCCCACTTTGAAGACACAACTGACACTGTCATGCATTACCTGTAAAAGGGTACGCCTATATTTAGGAAATATCAAACTAACCTGACACAAATTCAAAAATAAAAGTAAATTTAATTAAAATATGAGTATAAATATGTGTACAGTCGGCACTCTACAGGTACACAATTTTTTATTGAAGCAAAGTAGTTTTTGTTTCTAATTTTCAAAGTGAAGGCGATATTTCAAAATTTCAATGAAAAGCTATCGGTTCAAAAAATTGTGTAACGGGATCAAATTTTATACGCAAGGCATAAAACATGACCATGTGCGGGTAACAGGGTGTTGCTGAAAAATCACATTTATGTTTTTGAAAATTACAAAAACTTGTGGGGTAAACAACATTTTTAGTATAGCATCTATCTAAGTAATAACCTTGCTGTTTGTATGGTATTACATACCTTGGACCTTGACATGTCTAAGAGCGCGAGCTCTTGAAAATGCAACATAAAGTTGACCATGGGCTAAAGCAAGGTCTGCGAAGATATATTCCAACTTTTTTAATGTTTGACCTTGACTTTGTTTATAGTCAAGGCGTACGAAAGACGTAATGAAATTGAACACGTTAATTTGAAATGGCAAGTTAGTGTCATTGGGAGCAAGTGCAATGCGTGGGAATTAGTACACGATTACCTGCAGCAATCCCAGTAAGAACTTCACAATCAAGAACATTGTCTCTCATGTGGCAAACAACTAATCTTGTGCCATTGCACAATCCATTTTTTTAGGCTAAGATTCGTAAGAGCATTACAATACACCCGGGTTTCAAATGCAACCTGTGTGGCGGCTAACCAGAAGCGTAATGCTATTTAAAAACTCCATAGGATACATTACCAATTTCTTCAGGGTCGTCTGAAACAACTGAATCAATGGGAAAAATAAGTTAGCATTTCCCCGGGAAAGTGTTTCTAAAATGAGGTCATTAATTTTCTAGAGCTTCATCATTTGTTTGGTGTCAAAATAACACGACTCCTATAAATCAGCTGCTGCAACATCACAAAAATAGCTTGAATGTGGTCCTCATTGTGTTGAAGGACACATTCAGGAGGCATTTCAATGCAGCCTTGCAGTGGATCATCGCGCTTTACAGGTAAACCTTCCATCGCCTAATTCAAGCAACCAATTTGCAAAAGCTTCCTCTTGTAGCCCAGCTCTTCATGTTGGGTGCGGAGATGAAAGATCTGGACAGTGCGCCATAGAACAGAACTTTAAGACAAACCTCCCACTACTTGTGCTGGTCGAGCACGCTTTACTATGGGGAAGAGTTTGCGCCTGAAATCACCACCTAAAAGAATAACTTTTCCTCAAAAAGAGAGTCGTTATTGCAAATGTCTTGAAAACATTCTATCGATAGCTTCAATTGCATGTTTAGGTATCATGCTGGCCTCGTCAAGATAATAACATGTTGCATTCTAAGGAAATCAGCATGTTTACTATTAGATTTAACATTACATGTACTGTTGTCCAAAACTGGTACTGGCAATTTAAATAAAGAATGTACAGTCTTACCATCTTGTAGTAAAGTAGCTGCTATGCCAGTCCAAGCACAAGTTGCAACAGACATGTTTTCTGGCAATGACTTCCTTAATAATGTAGTTGTACGTGAAGGTTTTGCCAGTACCTCCTGGACCATCAAGAAAAAAAACCCAGGTAGCTTGCTGATTATTATCGAGCAGTGCGGCAAGGACAGTATCAGCAGCAAAGGAGCTGTTCTGGGGTTTAAAAGAGGGCCTTATATTATCTGCTTCACGTCTCATTTCTTCAACATTGGGCAGATCATCTGCAAGGTCTTCATGTAACAATGGAAGCCCAAAATCATTAAGGTGCTTACCAAACTGCTGAAGGAACCTGCTCTACTGCAGAAAGAGCAGCCTGTTCAGCTTGTGGTTCATTAATCCTCCTCATAAAATCTTCTATCATCGGGAGACGATAGGGCCTGCCATAACTCAGCAGGGTTGTTTGGTCCCCGTGAATTAAAATAAAGGAAAACATTAGGCGTATTTTGTGTGGTGAAGCTATGTTCACGACATCTTGCATTGTATTGCTCCACATAGTATCATCATCTAAGAAGATTACGTGCAATGCAGCTTCCCTAAAAGTTGGGACAAATATTTCCATCACAGTTTTTAAATAGTCGAAAGAAGGGGCACCTGGAACATGCAATAACAGTATGCGGAGGAAGAATCGCTCTCCTTCTCGATACTGGCATTATACATGCGGGTGATAATTTTTCAGCACCTCTTTGTCTGGACGCCATACTTAATCCTTTTTAATAAAAACAAAATGGTACGGAATATCCGTATACAAAAAAGTGCTGGCATATTCGGTGTTTTGATTCAAAAAAAACCCAAAGGACAGTAAGCATAGGTGTTTTGAACCTCAGCCCTTAGTGCCGCAGCACCTCCTCTCCATCTCTGTGAAAAAGACACGTTTGATTGTTACGGAGATTAAGGGAAGGCGTACAATGCTGTGACTTTGTGAGTGCATGGGAAAAGCCAAATAGGCGCCACGCAGCTTCAGGGGCAGATACATACCTGGCATCTTAGGAACGTTTTTACTTCATCATGGTCAATGCGCTCATTAATTTCAACATGTGCTGTGTCATAACCTTTGTAGATGTACTTATAAAGGTATTCAACACTTTTTATAGAAACACATGCTTCAAGATTAATGTGGGCATTAAACTTTTTGGAAAGGTAGGGATTGTAAGGCACAATCCACCTGTTATCCAAGTCAACACCTCTGATTGTGACCGTTCTCCCATTGTCAGGTCTGGCATAAAGTGGATAACCATCAACATTAATGACAGTCTCATCCCCAAAGTGTTTGGGAAAGTTTTTAGTGCACTTACCATCAGCCATACATGGGGAATTATTATTAAGGTGACCACAGGGACCATGGACCATAGTGGACTTTATGATAGAATAAAGTTCTGGTTCTAAGTTTGCGTCTGGAATTGTTGCCGAAATGAGAGAATCAATATCATCAGCATTCCGAAGCTTGAAGTCATGGGACAAATGTAAAAGCATGTGTGCGTGGGGAAGGCCTCTTTTTTGAAACTCGATAACGTCAACATGAGCAAAGAGAAGCCGAGAACACCATGCTTTAAATCCTTCTTCAAAGTGTCCAACTTTAGTTTAAAAACTCTTGAAACTAAATCAGGCCTATCACATGCATATTGACCTAAGAATAAATTGTCAACAATTTCTGGCCATTTAGGGTTGCAGGTGAAAGTCAAGAACAAATCAGGTTTACCTTTTCTTGCAATCAAAGCCATAGCATCAAGGGTATAACTTGATGCATATTCCTAGGCTTGCAGGAAAGGTTGAGGGTAAAATGACAATATTACCTGCTCGCAAGTTACGTTCGTTTGCAACATTGTTTAAATAGTCAATGAGGCCCACTAGTAATAATCAGCGCGTAGCTGCTGTTGATTGTTGCGTATAAAGTCAAGGCGTCTTCCCTCAACTTTAACATAGGAATCAACAACAAACTGTTGAAACAACTTACCAGACAAATGCATAGCAGAGAAAATTGTCTCCGAATGGCTATTCTATACACGTAATATTGGAGCTGTGTACATGAATTGCGACGTGCCGTTGCAAGTTTCTGCAACATGGTCCATATTTTGATCCCACCCCAGGTCCCCCTCTAGGGAATAAAATGGGATAGGTCATTGGGTCAATGTTGACTGACGTATATGAAATATGGCGCAAAAGGTTGATTTTCTGGGGGTAAACAACAATATTCTCTGTACAGGGGGGTGCACATCCTCAGAGAAAAATATTGCAGCTACTTCTCATGAAGTGGTGCATTGTACTGCGACGGTCTCTGGTCCTTCCCTCATGATCATAGAAACTTGGGAAGGGGGCCTATTTCACGAACAGCCTGTTCCTGTTCTTGCCTTTCGATAGTAGCCATAATTGCGAAGGCTGCTGCAAAGGCGAAAGTCGATCGAGGACAGTGCACAGTGTCGGCATCACTTCTCTGTTGCATTGATTATTGGCAGGGTTGTTCATGCGAATATTTAAGGCATTGGCTGCCATAATAATATACAACTGACTGTAAGAAGGCACTATGTTTCATTGGGATGTAAAGTGCCATATCTATGAAAAATCTGGCCACAAATTCTAAAACAGGGAGGGCCACGTCCTGGAGGAGGGCGAATATTTGCAGCCAAAGAAGCAAAATGAACGAATTATTGTAGCATCGAATAAGTTGGCGAAATTTTTAGCTAATTTCAGAATTGCTTGTTAATAGATCTTGTAATTCAGGTGGATAAGGATGTAAAGGTGGAAGTTGGACTTTGCCGTCAGTGCAGCATTTAAAATTCTTTTCATTTTGAAAGTGTAATGCAGAACAATGGTCACAGAGGATATTAAAAGGACCTAAGAAATGAATATCTGGCAAAGGCTGCAGATTATTTATGCGTGCTAGATTCAAGTAATTGGGATGCCTATTTTTCCTACGGCGTGCTAACTGTACCTGACGACGTGCATTAGCTTGCTGTGGATTCTCATTAGCACGGCGATTTACTTGCCGGAGAGCGTCAAGTTGTTGGCGTGCCTGAGCAGCTTCAGGATTCTCATTAGCACGCCGGAGTCTATGTTGCTCAGTATTAAGTTGTTGGCGCGCCTGAGTGGCTTCAGGGATCTCATTAGCACGATTAAGTCTATGTCGCTGAGCATCAAGTTGTTGGCGCGCCCGAGCGGCTTCAGGGATCTCATTAGCACGATTAAGTCTATGTCGCTGAGCATCAAGTTGTTGGCGCGCCCGAGCGGATTCAGGGATCTCATTAGCACGACTAAGTCTATGTTGGTCGGCATCAAGTTGTTGTCGCGCCTGAACGACTTCAGGGATGTCATTAGCACGACGAAGTCTATGTTGCTCAGCATCAAGTTGTTGACGCGCCTGAAAGACTTCACGGCTCTCATTAGCACGATGAAGTCTATGTTGCTGAGCATCAAGTTGTTGGCGCGCTTGAGCGGCTTCAGGGATATGATTAGCACGGTGACGTCGCCGAGCATTAATTTGCTGCCTCCTGATGGGTTGAGGGTTTTGGGAGGCTGTTACCTGAGCAGCACGATTGTCTCTACGGGCATCACCAACATCCCTATGAAGGTGAGTTCTAGGAAGAGCATAATTATGGTCAGAGCTATCGGTCCCTTGCATTCTATTGCAAGGTTTTACAAAAGAAAAGGGGGCGAGACGTTAAGGTTTAGGTAAGTGCTTCAAAGAAAATGGGGAAAGATTGGGAACAGATTAAGTGTGTAAAACGTAAAACCAACGTCAAACCAATCCGTCCTCGTGGTCTCGTGGTTGCGATATTCTGATGAACTCGTGAAAGCCCCGGCCTAAAATTAAACGCCAGGTTGCGCAAACACGTGAAACGAAAAAGGTTTCTGATTGGTTAATGAAGTGAAAGTCCGGCGCGAAAGGGTTGACAGGGTTATTACTCCGGATTAATAGTCCGGATTAATGGTCCGGATTAATGGTCGGGGTGGTTAGGTCGAAAATATGGACTTTTTGCAGTGGCGAATTTCGTGATAAAAAGGGACGTGACTTTAAAAAGATGTATAAAAAGGTTAGTAGGACGATGAAAAGGTTACGAAAAAAACAAATACTATGATTGTTTTAGCATTGTTCAGGCGTGGTTAGAGGGAAGCAGCTATGCGCACAGCTAAGCTACCATTTTGCGTGACAGACAGACAGACAGACAGACAGACGGACAGACGTATACGGGCATTATAATATAGATTACTAGGTTGCATCCCTTTTAACAGTGAAACGATTAACAGTGGGACTTAATTGCACTGATTTTGGACTTTGACCTTATAAATGTGATAAATGAGACAATTGGACTCCAAGAAATAACATTCTTCTTAATTTGACATGATTGCTGGAACTCAGCAATTACACTGGGCGCTTTGGTAGCGCTTTAATTAAAAATTTAGATAAATAAGTCATTTTTTTACTGTGGGACCAATCCTAGCCGTTAGCGCGCGCTTGGAAGAAATAGAGACAGTTCCAGAAACTACATTTCATTGACTTTTCTAACGGTAGAGTCCGTTTTAGTTACAACGGTGCGTGTAGATATTTCGTACCAAACATGTATTTAGCGATATTTTTCTGATATTACTAGTTTGCATCGCTTTTAACAGTGAAACGATTGACTGTGGCGACTTAATTGAACTGATTTGAACTTAGACCTTATAATGTGATAAATGAGACAATTGGACTGCAAGAATTAACATTCGTTTTAATTTGACATGATTGCCGGAACTCAGCGATTACACTGGGCGCTGTGGTAGCGCTTTATTTAAAAATTTAGATAAATAAGTCATTTTTTACTGTGGGACCAATCCTAGCGTTAGCGCGCGCTGAAGAAATAGAGACAGTTTCAAAAACTACATTTCATGACTTCTAACGGTATCAGTCCGTTTGAGTTACAACGGTTGCGTCACATATCGTACCAACATGTATTTAGCGATATTTTTCTGATATTACTAGGTTGCATCGCTTTTAACAGTGAAACGATTGACTGTGGGACTTAATTGAACTGATTTTGGACTTTGACCTTATAAATGTGATAAATGAGACAATTGGACTGCAAGAAATAACATTCTTCTTAATTTGACATGATTGCTGGAAACTCAGCAATTACACTGGCGCTGTGGTAGCGCTTTATTTAAAAATTTAGATAAATAAGTCATTTTTTACTGTGGGACCAATCCTAGCGTTAGCGCGCGCTGGAAGAACTAGAGACAGTTTCAAAAACTACATTTCATTGACTTTCTAACGGTATCAGTCCGTTTGAGTTTCAACGGTTGCGTCACATATTCGTACCAACATGTATTTAGCGATATTTTTCTGATATTACTAGGTTGCATCGCTTTTAACAGTGAAACGATTGACTGTGGGACTTAATTGAACTGATTTTGGACTTTGACCTTATAAATGTGATAAATGAGACAATTGGACTCCAAGAATTAACATTCTTCTTAATTGACATGATTGCTGGAACTCAGCGATTACACTGGGCGCTGTGGTAGCGCTTTATTTAAAAATTTAGATAAATAAGTCATTTTTTACTGTGGGACCAATCCTAGGCCGTTAGCGCGCGCTGAAGAAATAGAGACAGTTTCAAAAACTACATTTCATTGACTTTCTAACGGTATCAGTCCGTTTGAGTTACAACGGTTGCGTCACATATTCGTACCAACATGTATTTAGCGATATTTTCTGATATTACTAGGTTGCATCGCTTTTAACAGTGAAACGATTGACTGTGGGACTTAATTGAACTGATTTTGGACTTTGACCTTATAAATGTGATAAATGAGACAATTGGACTCCAAGAAATAACATTCTTCTTAATTTGACATGATTGCTGGAACTCAGCGATTACACTGGGCGCTGTGGTAGCGCTTTATTTAAAAATTTAGATAAATAAGTCATTTTTTACTGTGGGACCAATCCTAGCCGTTAGCGCGCGCTGAAGAAATAGAGACAGTTTCAAAAACTACATTTCATTGACTTTCTAACGGTATCAGTCCGTTTGAGTTTACAACGGTTGCGTCACATATTCGTACCAACATGTATTTAGCGATATTTTTCTGATATTACTAGGTTGCATCGCTTTTAACAGTGAAACGATTGACTGTGGGACTTAGTTGAACTGATTTTGGACTTTGACCTTATAAATGTGATAAATGAGACAATTGGACTCCAGAAATAACATTCTTCTTAATTTGACATGATTGCTGGAACTCAGCGATTACACTGGGCGCTGTGGTAGCGCTTTATTTAAAAATTTAGATAAATAAGTCATTTTTTACTGTGGGACCAATCCTAGCCGTTAGCGCGCGCTGAAGAACTAGAGACAGTTTCAAAAACTACATTCATTGACTTTCTAACGGTATCAGTCCGTTTGAGTTACAACGGTTGCGTCACATATTCGTACCAACATGTATTTAGCGATATTTTTCTGATATTACTAGGTTGCATCGCTTTTAACAGTGAAACGATTGACTGTGGGACTTAATTGAACTGATTTTTGGAACTTTGACCTTATAAATGTGATAAATGAGACAATTGGACTCCAAGAATAACATTCTTCTTAATTTGACATGATTGCTGGAACTCAGCGATTACACTGGGCGCTGTGGTAGCGCTTTATTTAAAAATTTAGATAAATAAGTCATTTTTTACTGTGGGACCAATCCTAGCCGTTAGCGCGCGCTGAAGAATAGAGACAGTTTCAAAAACTACATTTCATTGACTTTCTAACGGTATCAGTCCGTTTGAGTTACAACGGTTTGCGTCACATATTCGTACCAACATGTATTTAGCGATATTTTTCTGATATTACTAGGTTGCATCGCTTTTAACAGTGAAACGATTGACTGTGGGACTTAATTGAACTGATTTTGGACTTTGACCTTATAAATGTGATAAATGAGACAATTGGACTCCAAGAAATAACATTCTTCTTAATTTGACATGATTGCTGGAACTCAGCGATTACACTGGGCGCTGTGGTAGCGCTTTATTTAAAAATTTAGATAAATAAGTCATTTTTTACTGTGGGACCAATCCTAGCGTTAGCGCGCGCTGAAGAAATAGAGACAGTTTCAAAAACTACATTTCATTGACTTTCTAACGGTATCAGTCCGTTTGAGTTACAACGGTTGCGTCACATATTCGTACCAACATGTATTTAGCGATATTTTTCTGATATTACTAGGTTGCATCGCTTTTAACAGTGAAACGATTGACTGTGGGACTTAATTGAACTGATTTTGGACTTTGACCTTATAAATGTGATAAATGAGACAATTGGACTCCAAGAAATAACATTCTTCTTAATTTGACATGATTGCTGGAACTCAGCGATTACACTGGGCGCTGTGGTAGCGCTTTATTTAAAAATTTAGATAAATAAGTCATTTTTTACTGTGGGACCAATCCTAGCCGTTAGCGCGCGCTGAAGAAATAGAGACAGTTTCAAAAACTACATTTCATTGACTTTCTAACGGTATCAGTCCGTTTGAGTTACAACGGTTGCGTCACATATTCGTACCAACATGTATTTAGCGATATTTTTCTGATATTACTAGGTTGCATCGCTTTTAACAGTGAAACGATTGACTGTGGGACTTAATTGAACTGATTTTGGACTTTGACCTTATAAATGTGATAAATGAGACAATTGGACTCCAAGAAATAACATTCTTCTTAATTTGACATGATTGCTGGAACTCAGCGATTACACTGGGCGCTGTGGTAGCGCTTTATTTAAAAATTTAGATAAATAAGTCATTTTTTACTGTGGGACCAATCCTAGCCGTTAGCGCGCGCTGAAGAAATAGAGACAGTTTCAAAACTACATTTCATTGACTTTCTAACGGTATCAGTCCGTTTGAGTTACAACGGTTGCGTCACATATTCGTACCAACATGTATTTAGCGATATTTTTCTGATATTACTAGGTTGCATCGCTTTTAACAGTGAAACGATTGACTGTGGGACTTAATTGAACTGATTTTGGACTTTGACCTTATAAATGTGATAAATGAGACAATTGGACTCCAAGAAATAACATTCTTCTTAATTTGACATGATTGCTGGAACTCAGCGATTACACTGGGCGCTGTGGTAGCGCTTTATTTAAAAATTTAGATAAATAAGTCATTTTTTTACTGTGGGACCAATCCTAGCCGTTAGCGCGCGCTGAAGAAATAGAGACAGTTTCAAAAACTACATTTCATTGACTTTCTAACGGTATCAGTCCGTTTGAGTTACAACGGTTGCGTTACATATTCGTACCAACATGTATTTAGCGATATTTTTCTGATATTACTAGGTTGCATCGCTTTTAACAGTGAAACGATTGACTGTGGGACTTAATTGAACTGATTTTGGACTTTGACCTTATAAATGTGATAAATGAGACAATTGGACTCCAAGAAATAACATTCTTCTTAATTTGACATGATTGCTGGAACTCAGCGATTACACTGGGCGCTGTGGTAGCGCTTTATTTAAAAATTTAGATAAATAAGTCATTTTTTACTGTGGGACCAATCCTAGCCGTTAGCGCGCGCTGAAGAACTAGAGACAGTTTCAAAAACTACATTTCATTGACTTTCTAACGGTATCAGTCCGTTTGAGTTACAACGGTTGCGTCACATATTCGTACCAACATGTATTTAGCGATATTTTTCTGATATTACTAGGTTGCATCGCTTTTAACAGTGAAACGATTGACTGTGGGACTTAATTGAACTGATTTTTTTACTTTGACCTTATAAATGTAATAAATGAGACCATTGGACTCCAAGAAATAACATTCTTCTTAATTTGACATGATTGCTGGAACTCAGCGATTACACTGGGCGCTGTGGTAGCGCTTTATTTAAAAATTTAGATAAATAAGTCATTTTTTACTGTGGGACCAATCCTAGCCGTTAGCGCGCGCTGAAGAAATAGAGACAGTTTCAAAACTACATTTCATTGACTTTCTAACGGTATCAGTCCGTTTGAGTTACAACGGTTGCGTCACATATTCGTACCAACATGTATTTAGCGATATTTTTCTGATATTACTAGGTTGCATCGCTTTTAACAGTGAAACGATTGACTGTGGGACTTAATTGAACTGATTTTGGACTTTGACCTTATAAATGTGATAAATGAGACAATTGGACTCCAAGAAATAACATTCTTCTTAATTTGACATGATTGCTGGAACTCAGCGATTACACTGGGCGCTTGGTAGCGCTTTATTTAAAAATTTAGATAAATAAGTCATTTTTTACTGTGGGACCAATCCTAGTCGTTAGCGCGCGCTGAAAAAATAGAGACAGTTTCAAAAAGTACATTTCATTGACTTTCTAACGGTATCAGTCCGTTGAGTTACAACGGTTGCGTCACATATTCGTACCAACATGTATTTAGCGATATTTTTATGATATTACTAGGTTGCATCCCTTTTAACAGTGAAACGATTAACAGTGGGACTTAATTGAACTGATTTTGGACTTTGACCTTATAAATGTGATAAATGAGACAATTGGACTCCAAGAAATAACATTCTTCTTAATTTGACATGATTGCTGGAACTCAGCGATTACACTGGGCGCTTTGGTAGCGCTTTATTTAAAAATTTAGATAAATAAGTCATTTTTTACTGTGGGACCAATCCTAGCCGTTAGCGCGCGCTGAAGAAATAGAGACAGTTTCAAAAACTACATTTCATTGACTTTCTAACGGTATGATTCCGTTTTAGTTACAACGGGTGCGTTAGATATTCGTACCAACATGTATTTAGCGATATTTTTCTGATATTACTAGGTTGCATCGCTTTTAACAGTGAAACGATTGACTGTGGGAATTAATTGAACTGATTTTGGAATTTGACCTTATAAATGTGATAAATGAGACAATTGGACTCCAAGAAATAACATTCTTCTTAATTTGACATGATTGCTGGAACTCAGCGATTACACTGGGCGCTGTGGTAGCGCTTTATTTAAAAATTTAGATAAATAAGTCATTTTTTACTGTGGGACCAATCCTAGCCGTTAGCGCGCGCTGAAGAAATAGAGACAGTTTCAAAAACTACATTTCATTGACTTTCTAACGGTATCAGTCCGTTTGAGTTCAACGGTTGCGTCACATATTCGTACCAACATGTATTTAGCGATATTTTTCTGATATTACTAGGTTGCATCGCTTTTAACAGTGAAACGATTGACTGTGGGACTTAATTGAACTGATTTTGAACTTTGACCTTATAAATGTGATAAATGAGACAATTGGACTCCAAGAAATAACATTCTTCTTAATTTGACATGATTGCTGGAACTCAGCGATTACACTGGGCGCTGTGGTAGCGCTTTATTTAAAAATTTAGATAAATAAGTCATTTTTTACTGTGGGACCAATCCTAGCGTTAGCGCGCGCTGAAGAAATAGAGACAGTTTCAAAAACTACATTTCATTGACTTTCTAACGGTATCAGTCCGTTTGAGTTACAACGGTTGCGTCACATATTCGTACCAACATGTATTTAGCGATATTTTTCTGATATTACTAGGTTGCATCGCTTTTAACAGTGAAACGATTGACTGTGGGACTTAATTGAACTGATTTTGGACTTTGACCTTATAAATGTGATAAATGAGACAATTGGACTCCAAGAAATAACATTCTTCTTAATTTGACATGATTGCTGGAACTCAGCGATTACACTGGGCGCTGTGGTAGCGCTTTATTTAAAAATTTAGATAAATAAGTCATTTTTTTACTGTGGGACCAATCCTAGCCGTTAGCGCGCACTGAAAAATAGAGACAGTTTCAAAAACTACATTTCATTGACTTTCTAACGGTATCAGTCCGTTTGAGTTACAACGGTTGCGTCACATATTCGTACCAACATGTATTTAGCGATATTTTCTGATATTACTAGGTTGCATCGCTTTTTAACAGTGAAACGATTGACTGTGGGACTTAATTGAACTGATTTTGGACTTTGACCTTATAAATGTGATAAATGAGACAATTGGACTCCAAGAAATAACATTCTTCTTAATTTGACATGATTGCTGGAACTCAGCGATTACACTGGGCGCTGTGGTAGCGCTTTATTTAAAAATTTAGATAAATAAGTCATTTTTTTACTGTGGGACCAATCCTAGCCGTTAGTGCGCGCTGAAGAAATAGAGACAGTTTCAAAAACTACATTTCATTGACTTTCTAACGGTATCATCCGTTTGAGTTACAACCGGTTGCGTCACATATTTCGTACCAACATGTATTTAGCGATATTTTTCTGATATTACTAGGTTGCATCGCTTTTAACAGTGAAACGATTGACTGTGGGACTTAATTGAACTGATTTTGGAACTTTGACCTTATAAATGTGATAAATGAGACAATTGGACTGCAAGAAATAACATTCTTCTTAATTTGACATGATTGCTGGAACTCAGCGATTACACTGGGCGCTGTGGTAGCGCTTTATTTAAAAATTTAGATAAATAAGTCATTTTTTACTGTGGGACCAATCCTAGCCGTTAGCCGCGCGCTGAAGAAATAGAGACAGTTTCAAAACTACATTTCATTGACTTTCTAACGGTATCAGTCCGTTTGAGTTACAACGGTTGCGTCACATATTCGTACCAACATGTATTTAGCGAATATTTTTCTGATATTACTAGGTTGCATCGCTTTTAACAGTGAAACGATTGACTGTGGGACTTAATTGAACTGATTTTGGACTTTGACCTTATAAATGTGATAAATGAGACAATTGGACTCCAGGAAATAACATTCTTCTTAATTTGACATGATTGCTGGAACTCAGCGATTACACTGGGCGCTGTGGTAGCGCTTTATTTAAAAATTTAGATAAATAAGTCATTTTTACTGTGGGACCAATCCTAGCCGTTAGCGCGCGCTGAAGAAATAGAGACAGTTTCAAAAACTACATTTCATTGACTTTCTAACGGTATCAGTCCGTTTGAGTTACAACGTTGTGTCACATATTTCGTACCAACATGTATTTAGCGATATTTTTCTGATATTACTAGGTTGCATCGCTTTTAACAGTGAAACGATTGACTGTGGAACTTAATTGAACTGATTTTGGACTTTGACCTTATAAATGTGATAAATGAGACAATTGGACTCCAAGAAATAACATTCTTCTTAATTTGACATGATTGCTGGAACTCAGCGATTACACTGGGCGCTGTGGTAGCGCTTTATTTAAAAATTTAGATAAATAAGTCATTTTTTACTGTGGGACCAATCCTAGCCGTTAGCGCGCGCTGAAGAAATAGAGACAGTTTCAAAAACTACATTTCATTGACTTTCTAACGGTATCAGTCCGTTTGAGTTACAACGGTTGCGTCACATATTCGTACCAACATGTATTTAGCGATATTTTTCTGATATTACTAGGTTGCATCGCTTTTAACAGTGAAACGATTGACTGTGGGACTTAATTGAACTGATTTTGGAATTTGACCTTATAAATGTGATAAATGAGACAATTGGACTCCAAGAAATAACATTCTTCTTAATTTGACATGATTGCTGGAACTCAGCGATTACACTGGGCGCTGTGGTAGCGCTTTATTTAAAAATTTAGATAAATAAGTCATTTTTACTGTGGGACCAATCCTAGCCGTTAGCGCGCGCTGAAGAAATAGAGACAGTTTCAAAAACTACATTTCATTGACTTTCTAACGGTATCAGTCCGTTTGAGTTACAACGGTTGCGTCACATATTCGTACCAACATGTATTTAGCGATATTTTTCTGATATTACTAGGTTGCATCGCTTTTAACAGTGAAACGATTGACTGTGGGACTTAATTGAACTGATTTTGGACTTTGACCTTTATAAATGTTGATAAATGAGACAATTGGACTCCAAGAAATAACATTCTTCTTAATTTGACATGATTGCTGGAACTCAGCGATTACACTGGCGCTGTGGTAGCGCTTTATTTAAAATTTAGATAAATAAAGTCATTTTTTACTGTGAGACCAATCCTAGCGTTTGCGCGCGCTGAAGAAATAGAGACAGTTCAAAAACTACATTTCATTGACTTTCTAACGGTATGTATTCCGTTTAGTTACAACGGGTGCGTCAGATATTCGTACCAACATGTATTTAGATATATTTTTCTGATATTACTAGGTTGCATCGCTTTTAACAGTGAAACGATTGACTCCCCTGTGAGGCCTCTCCCCCTCCTGGGGGTTGTGGTTCTCTTCGTTTCCCCTTCCTTTTCCCCTTTTTTCCCTTTTATAGGGACTTAATTGAACTGGATTTTGAACTTTGACCTTATAGATGTGATAA
>JASGCC010003280.1:0-24617 GCA_030067915.1 Hydractinia echinata | reverse complement strand
GAAAATATTTTTGAAAACTACAAGTCTCATGGGTTTTAGTGGTGAAAAAATAATTTTAAAAATCGTTCGAGAATGAGTTTACTCCCTGCTTACTTTCTTTGTATACATTCGCTATACGGGATTTACGGGAATCGCGGGTTTTTCGGTTGCCGGCGATTAAACTGCTTTCATTCGGCGTCTCATCAAAAATGAAAATATTTTTGAAAACTACAAGTCTCATGGGTTTTAGTGGTGAAAAAATAATTTTAAAAATCGTTCGGGAAATGAGTTTACTCCCTGCTTACTTTCTTTGTATACATTCGACTATACGGGATTTACGGGAAATCGCGGGTTTTCGGTTTGCCGGATTAAACTGTTTCATTCGGCGTCTCATCAAAATGAAAATATTTTTGAAAACTACAAGTCTCATGGGTTTTAGTGGTGAAAAAAATTTTAAAAATCGTTCGGGAAATGAGTTTACTCCCTGCTTACTTTCTTTGTATACATTCGACTATACGGGATTTACGGGAAATCGCGGGTTTTCGGTTGCCGGCGATTAAACTGCTTTCATTCGGCGTCTCATCAAAAATGAAAATATTTTGAAAACTACAAGTCTCATGGGTTTTAGTGGTGAAAAAATAATTTTAAAAATCGTTCGGGAAATGAGTTTACTCCCTGCTTACTTTCTTTGTATACATTCGACTATACGGCCGATTTACGGGAAATCGCGGGTTTTCGGTTGCGGCGATTAAACTGCTTTCATTCGGCGTCTCATCAAAAATGAAAATTTTTGAAAACTACAAGTCTCATGGGTTTTAGTGTGAAAAAATAATTTTAAAAATCGTTCGGGAAATGAGTTTACTCCCTGCTTACTTTCTTTGTATACATTCGACTATACGGGCCGAGCCGGGATTTACGGAAATCGCGGGTTTCGGTTGCCGCGATTAAACTGCTTTCATTCGTCTCATCAAAAATGAAAAAAAACTACAAGTCTCATGGGTTTTTAGTGAAAAAATAATTTTAAAAATCGTTCGGGAAATGAGTTTACTCCCTGCTTACTTTCTTTGTATACATTCACTATACGGCCGAGCCGGATTTACGGAAATCGCGGGTTTTCGGTTCCGGAGATTAAACTGCTTTCATTCGGCGTCTCATCAAAAATGAAAATATTTTTGAAAACTACAAGTCTCATGGGTTTTAGTGGTGAAAAAATAATTTTTAAAATCGTTCGGGAAATGAGTTTACTCCCTGCTTACTTTCTTTGTATACATTCGACTATACGGGCCGATCCGGGATTTACGGGAAATCGCGGGTTTTCGGTTGCCGGCGATTAAACTGCTTTCATTCGGCGTCTCATCAAAAATGAAAATATTTTTGAAAACTACAAGTCTCATGGGTTTTAGTGGTGAAAAAATAATTTTAAAAATCGTTCGGGAAATGAGTTTACTCCCTGCTTACTTTCTTTGTATACATTCGACTATCGGATTTACGGGAAATCGCGGGTTTTCGGTTGCCGGCGATTAAACTGCTTTCATTCGGCGTCTCATCAAAAATGAAAAATATTTTTGAAAACTACAAGTCTCATGGGTTTTAGTGGTGAAAAATAATTTTAAAAATCGTTCGGGAAATGAGTTTACTCCCTGCTTACTTTCTTTGTATACATTCGACTATACCGGGATTTACGGGAAATCGCGGGTTTTCGGTTCCGGCGATTAAACTGCTTTCATTCGGCGTCTCATCAAAAATGAAAATATTTTTGAAAACTACAAGTCTCATGGGTTTTAGTGGTGAAAAAATAATTTTAAAAATCGTTCGGGAAATGAGTTTACTCCCTGCTTACTTTCTTTGTATACATTCGACTATACGGGATTTACGGGAAATCGCGGTTTTCGGTTGCCGGCGATTAAACTGCTTTCATTCGGCGTCTCATCAAAAATGAAAATATTTTTAAAACTACAAGTCTCATGGGTTTTAGTGGTGAAAAAATAATTTAAAAATCGTTCGGGAAATGAGTTTACTCCCTGCTACTTTCTTTGTATACATTCGACTATACGGGATTTACGGGAAATCGCGTTTTCGGTTGCCGGCGATTAAACTGCTTTCATTCGGCGTCTCATCAAAAATGAAAATATTTTTGAAAACTACAAGTCTCATGGGTTTTAGTGGTGAAAAAATAATTTTAAAAATCGTTCGGGAAATGAGTTTACTCCCTGTTACTTTATTTGTATACATTCGACTATACGGGCCGAGCCGGGATTTACGGGAAATCGCGGGTTTTCGGTTGCCGGCAATTAAACTGCTTTCATTCGGCGTCTCATCAAAAATGAAAATATTTTTGAAAACTACAAGTCTCATGGGTTTTAGTGGTGAAAAAATAATTTTAAAAATCGTTCGGGAAATGAGTTTACTCCCTGCTTACTTTCTTTGTATACATTCACTTCGACGAGCGGGATTTACGGAAATCGCGGGTTTTCGGTTGCCGGCGATTAAACTGCTTTCATTCGGCGTCTCATCAAAAATGAAAATTTTTTGAAAACTACAAGTCTCATGGGTTTTAGTGGTGAAAAAATAATTTTAAAAATCGTTCGGGAAATGAGTTTACTCCCTGTACTTTCTTTGTATACATTCACTACGGGCCGACGGGATTTACGGGAAATCGCGGGTTTTCGGTTGCCGGCGATTAAACTGTTTCATTCGGCGTCTCATCAAAAATGAAAATATTTTTGAAAACTACAAGTCTCATGGGTTTTAGTGGTGAAAAAATAATTTTAAAAATCGTTCGGGAAATGAGTTTACTCCCTGCTTACTTTCTTTGTATACATTCGACTATACGGGATTTACGGGAAATCGCGGGTTTTCGGTTGCCGGCGATTAAACTGCTTTCATTCGGCGTCTCATCAAAAATGAAAATATTTTTGAAAACTACAAGTCTCATGGGTTTTAGTGGTGAAAAAATAATTTTAAAAATCGTTCGGGAAATGAGTTTACTCCCTGCTTACTTTCTTTGTATACATTCGACTATACGGGATTTACGGGAAATCGCGGGTTTTCGGTTGCCGGCGATTAAACTGCTTTCATTCGGCGTCTCATCAAAAATGAAAATATTTTTGAAAACTACAAGTCTCATGGGTTTTAGTGGTGAAAAAATAATTTTAAAAATCGTTCGGGAAATGAGTTTACTCCCTGTACTTTCTTTGTATACATTCGACTATACGGCCGCGGGATTTACGGGAAATCGCGGGTTTTCGGTTGCCGGCGATTAAACTGCTTTCATTCGGCGTCTCATCAAAAATGAAAATATTTTTGAAAACTACAAGTCTCATGGGTTTTAGTGGTGAAAAAATAATTTTAAAAATCGTTCGGGAAATGAGTTTACTCCCTGCTTACTTTCTTTGTATACATTCGACTATACGGGCCGAGCCGGGATTTACGGGAAATCGCGGGTTTTCGGTTGCCGGAGATTAAACTGTTTCATTCGGCGTCTCATCAAAAATGAAAATATTTTTGAAAACTACAAGTCTCATGGGTTTTAGTGGTGAAAAAATAATTTTAAAAATCGTTCGGGAAATGAGTTTACTCCCTGTACTTTCTTTGTATACATTCGACTATACGGGCCGAGCCGGATTTACGGGAAATCGCGGGTTTTCGGTTGCCGGCGATTAAACTGCTTTCATTCGGCGTCTCATCAAAAATGAAAATATTTTTGAAAACTACAAGTCTCATGGGTTTTAGTGGTGAAAAAATAATTTTAAAAATCGTTCGGGAAATGAGTTTACTCCCTGTACTTTCTTTGTATACATTCACTACGGGCGACGGGATTTACGGGAAATCGCGGGTTTTCGGTTGCCGGCGATTAAACTGCTTTCATTCGGCGTCTCATCAAAAATGAAAATATTTTTGAAAACTACAAGTCTCATGGGTTTTAGTGGTGAAAAAATAATTTTAAAAATCGTTCGGGAAATGAGTTTACTCCCTGCTTACTTTCTTTGTATACATTCGACTATACGGGCCGATCCGGGATTTACGGGAAATCGCGGGTTTTCGGTTGCCGGCGATTAAACTGCTTTCATTCGGCGTCTCATCAAAAATGAAAATATTTTTGAAAACTACAAGTCTCATGGGTTTTAGTGGTGAAAAAATAATTTTAAAAATCGTTCGGGAAATGAGTTTACTCCCTGCTTACTTTCTTTGTATACATTCGACTATACGGGCCGATCCGGGATTTACGGGAAATCGCGGGTTTTCGGTTGCCGGCGATTAAACTGCTTTCATTCGGCGTCTCATCAAAAATGAAAATATTTTTGAAAACTACAAGTCTCATGGGTTTTAGTGGTGAAAAAATAATTTTAAAAATCGTTCGGGAAATGAGTTTACTCCCTGCTTACTTTCTTTGTATACATTCGACTATACGGGCCGAGGATTTACGGGAAATCGCGGGTTTTCGGTTGCCGGCGATTAAACTGCTTTCATTCGGCGTCTCATCAAAAATGAAAATATTTTTGAAAACTACAAGTCTCATGGGTTTTAGTGGTGAAAAAATAATTTTAAAAATCGTTCGGGAAATGAGTTTACTCCCTGCTTACTTTCTTTGTATACATTCGACTATACGGGATTTACGGAAATCGCGGGTTTTCGGTTGCCGGCGATTAAACTGCTTTCATTCGGCGTCTCATCAAAAATGAAAATATTTTGAAAACTACAAGTCTCATGGGTTTTAGTGGTGAAAAATAATTTTAAAAATCGTTCGGGAAATGAGTTTACTCCCTGCTTACTTTCTTTGTATACATTCGACTATACGGGCCGAGCCGGATTTACGGGAAATCGCGGGTTTTCGGTTGCCGGCGATTAAACTGCTTTCATTCGGCGTCTCATCAAAAATGAAAATATTTTTGAAAACTACAAGTCTCATGGGTTTTAGTGGTGAAAAAATAATTTTAAAAATCGTTCGGGAAATGAGTTTACTCCCTGCTTACTTTCTTTGTATACATTCGACTATACGGGGATTTACGGGAAATCGCGGGTTTTCGGTTGCCGGCGATTAAACTGCTTTCATTCGGCGTCTCATCAAAAATGAAAATATTTTTGAAAACTACAAGTCTCATGGGTTTTAGTGGTGAAAAATAATTTTAAAAATCGTTCGGGAAATGAGTTTACTCCCTGCTTACTTTCTTTGTATACATTCGACTATACGGGATTTACGGGAAATCGCGGGTTTTCGGTTGCCGGCGATTAAACTGCTTTCATTCGGCGTCTCATCAAAAATGAAAATATTTTTGAAAACTACAAGTCTCATGGGTTTTAGTGGTGAAAAAATAATTTTAAAAATCGTTCGGGAAATGAGTTTACTCCCTGTACTTTCTTTGTATACATTCGACTATACGGGCCGAGCCGGGATTTACGGGAAATCGCGGGTTTTCGGTTGCCGGCGATTAAACTGCTTTCATTCGGCGTCTCATCAAAAATGAAAATATTTTTGAAAACTACAAGTCTCATGGGTTTTAGTGGTGAAAAAATAATTTTAAAAATCGTTCGGGAAATGAGTTTACTCCCTGCTTACTTTCTTTGTATACATTCGACTATACGGGCCGACGGGATTTACGGGAAATCGCGGGTTTTCGGTTGCCGGCGATTAAACTGCTTTCATTCGGCGTCTCATCAAAAATGAAAATATTTTTGAAAACTACAAGTCTCATGGGTTTTAGTGGTGAAAAAATAATTTTAAAAATCGTTCGGGAAATGAGTTTACTCCCTGTACTTTCTTTGTATACATTCGACTATACGGGCCGAGCGGGATTTACGGGAAATCGCGGGTTTTCGGTTGCCGGCGATTAAACTGCTTTCATTCGGCGTCTCATCAAAAATGAAAATATTTTTGAAAACTACAAGTCTCATGGGTTTTAGTGGTGAAAAAATAATTTTAAAAATCGTTCGGGAAATGAGTTTACTCCCTGCTTACTTTCTTTGTATACATTCGACTATACGGGATTTACGGGAAATCGCGGGTTTTCGGTTGCCGGCGATTAAACTGCTTTCATTCGGCGTCTCATCAAAAATGAAAATATTTTTGAAAACTACAAGTCTCATGGGTTTTAGTGGTGAAAAAATAATTTTAAAAATCGTTCGGGAAATGAGTTTACTCCCTGCTTACTTTCTTTGTATACATTCGACTATACGGGCGACGGGATTTACGGGAAATCGCGGGTTTTCGGTTGCCGGCGATTAAACTGCTTTCATTCGGCGTCTCATCAAAAATGAAAATTTTTTGAAAACTACAAGTCTCATGGGTTTTAGTGGTGAAAAAATAATTTTAAAAATCGTTCGGAAATGAGTTTACTCCCTGCTTACTTTCTTTGTATACATTCGACTATACGGGATTTACGGGAAATCGCGGGTTTTCGGTTGCCGGCGATTAAACTGCTTTCATTCGGCGTCTCATCAAAAATGAAAATATTTTTGAAAACTACAAGTCTCATGGGTTTTAGTGGTGAAAAAATAATTTTAAAATTGTTCGGGAAATGAGTTTACTGCCTGCTTACTTTCTTTGTATACATTCGACTATACGGGCCGATCCGGCGATTTACGGGAAATGGCGGGTTTTCGGTTGCGGCGATTAAACTGCTTTCATTCGGCGTCTCATCAAAAATGAAAATATTTTTGAAAACTACAAGTCTCATGGGTTTTAGTGGTGAAAAAATAATTTTAAAAATCGTTCGGGAAATGAGTTTACTCCCTGCTTACTTTCTTTGTATACATTCGACTATACGGGATTTACGGGAAATCGCGGGTTTTCGGTTGCCGGCGATTAAACTGCTTTCATTCGGCGTCTCATCAAAAATGAAAATATTTTTGAAAACTACAAGTCTCATGGGTTTTAGTGGTGAAAAAATAATTTTAAAAATCGTTCGGGAAATGAGTTTACTCCCTGCTTACTTTCTTTGTATACATTCGACTATACGGGATTTACGGGAAATCGCGGGTTTTCGGTTGCCGGCGATTAAACTGCTTTCATTCGGCGTCTCATCAAAAATGAAAATATTTTTGAAAACTACAAGTCTCATGGGTTTTAGTGGTGAAAAAATAATTTTAAAAATCGTTCGGGAAATGAGTTTACTCCCTGCTTACTTTCTTTGTATACATTCGACTATACGGGATTTACGGGAAATCGCGGGTTTTCGGTTGCCGGCGATTAAACTGCTTTCATTCGGCGTCTCATCAAAAATGAAAATATTTTTGAAAACTACAAGTCTCATGGGTTTTAGTGGTGAAAAAATAATTTTAAAAATCGTTCGGGAAATGAGTTTACTCCCTGCTTACTTTCTTTGTATACATTCGACTATACGGGCCGATCCCGGGATTTACGGGAAATCGCGGGTTTTCGGTTGCCGGCGATTAAACTGCTTTCATTCGGCGTCTCATCAAAAATGAAAATATTTTTGAAAACTACAAGTCTCATGGGTTTTAGTGGTGAAAAAATAATTTTAAAAATCGTTCGGGAAATGAGTTTACTCCCTGCTTACTTTCTTTGTATACATTCGACTATACGGGATATTTACGGGAAATCGCGGGTTTTCGGTTGCCGGCGATTAAACTGCTTTCATTCGGCGTCTCATCAAAAATGAAAATATTTTTGAAAACTACAAGTCTCATGGGTTTTAGTGGTGAAAAAATAATTTTAAAAATCGTTCGGGAAATGAGTTTACTCCCTGCTTACTTTCTTTGTATACATTCGACTATACGGGCCGATCGGGATTTACGGGAAATCGCGGGTTTTCGGTTGCCGGCGATTAAACTGCTTTCATTCGGCGTCTCATCAAAAATGAAAATATTTTTGAAAACTACAAGTCTCATGGGTTTTAGTGGTGAAAAAATAATTTTAAAAATCGTTCGGGAAATGAGTTTACTCCCTGCTTACTTTCTTTGTATACATTCGACTATACGCCGATTTACGGGAAATCGCGGGTTTTCGGTTGCCGGCGATTAAACTGCTTTCATTCGGCGTCTCATCAAAAATGAAAATATTTTTGAAAACTACAAGTCTCATGGGTTTTAGTGGTGAAAAAATAATTTTAAAAATCGTTCGGGAAATGAGTTTACTCCCTGCTTACTTTCTTTGTATACATTCGACTATACGGGCCGATCCGGATTTACGGGAAATCGCGGGTTTTCGGTTGCCGGCGATTAAACTGCTTTCATTCGGCGTCTCATCAAAAATGAAAATATTTTTGAAAACTACAAGTCTCATGGGTTTTAGTGGTGAAAAAATAATTTTAAAAATCGTTCGGGAAATGAGTTTACTCCCTGCTTACTTTCTTTGTATACATTCGACTATACGGCCGATCCGGGATTTACGGGAAATCGCGGGTTTTCGGTTGCCGGCGATTAAACTGCTTTCATTCGGCGTCTCATCAAAAATGAAAATATTTTTGAAAACTACAAGTCTCATGGGTTTTAGTGGTGAAAAAATAATTTTAAAAATCGTTCGGGAAATGAGTTTACTCCCTGCTTACTTTCTTTGTATACATTCGACTATACGGGCCGAGCCGGGATTTACGGGAAATCGCGGGTTTTCGGTTGCCGGC
Source organism: Hydractinia echinata (assembly GCA_030067915.1). NCBI lineage: Eukaryota > Metazoa > Cnidaria > Hydrozoa > Anthoathecata > Hydractiniidae > Hydractinia > Hydractinia echinata. Next base: position 16,059 of record JASGCC010003280.1, on the reverse strand, counting down.
GATTAAACTGCTTTCATTCGGCGTCTCATCAAAAATGAAAATATTTTTGAAAACTACAAGTCTCATGGGTTTTAGTGGTGAAAAATAATTTTAAAAATCGTTCGGGAAATGAGTTTACTCCCTGCTTACTTTCTTTGTATACATTCGACTATACGGGATTTACGGGAAATCGCGGGTTTTCGGTTGCCGGCGATTAAACTGCTTTCATTCGGCGTCTCATCAAAAATGAAAATATTTTTGAAAACTACAAGTCTCATGGGTTTTAGTGGTGAAAAAATAATTTTAAAAATCGTTCGGGAAATGAGTTTACTCCCTGCTTACTTTCTTTGTATACATTCGACTATACGGCGATGGATTTACGGGAAATCGCGGGTTTTCGGTTGCCGGCGATTAAACTGCTTTCATTCGGCGTCTCATCAAAAATGAAAATATTTTTGAAAACTACAAGTCTCATGGGTTTTAGTGGTGAAAAAATAATTTTAAAAATCGTTCGGGAAATGAGTTTACTCCCTGCTTACTTTCTTTGTATACATTCGACTATACGGGATTTACGGGAAATCGCGGGTTTTCGGTTGCCGGCGATTAAACTGCTTTCATTCGGCGTCTCATCAAAAATGAAAATATTTTGAAAACTACAAGTCTCATGGGTTTTAGTGGTAAAAAATAAATTTAAAAATCGTTCGGGAAATGAGTTTACTCCCTGCTTACTTTCTTTATATACATTCGACTATACGGGCCGACGGGATTTACGGGAAATCGCGGGTTTTCGGTTGCCGGCGATTAAACTGCTTTCATTCGGCGTGTCATCAAAAATGAAAATATTTTTGAAAACTACAAGTCTCATGGGTTTTAGTGGTGAAAAAATAATTTTAAAAATCGTTCGGAAATGAGTTTACTCCCTGCTTACTTTCTTTGTATACATTCGACTATACGGGCCGATCCGGGATTTACGGGAAATCGCGGGTTTTCGGTTGCCGGCGATTAAACTGCTTTCATTCGGCGTCTCATCAAAAATGAAAATATTTTTGAAAACTACAAGTCTCATGGGTTTTAGTGGTGAAAAAATAATTTTAAAAATCGTTCGGGAAATGAGTTTACTCCCTGTTACTTTCTTTGTATACATTCGACTATACGGATTTACGGGAAATCGCGGGTTTTCGGTTGCCGGCGATTAAACTGCTTTCATTCGGCGTCTCATCAAAAATGAAAATATTTTTGAAAACTACAAGTCTCATGGGTTTTAGTGGTGAAAAAATAATTTTAAAAATCGTTCGGGAAATGAGTTTACTCCTGCTTACTTTCTTTGTATACATTCGACTATACGGGCCGAGGATTTACGGGAAATCGCGGGTTTTCGGTTGCCGGCGATTAAACTGCTTTCATTCGGCGTCTCATCAAAAATGAAAATATTTTTGAAAACTACAAGTCTCATGGGTTTAGTGGTGAAAAAATAATTTTAAAAATCGTTCGGGAAATGAGTTTACTCCCTGCTTACTTTCTTTGTATACATTCGACTATACGGGCCGACCGGATTTACGGGAAATCGCGGGTTTTCGGTTGCCGGCGATTAAACTGCTTTCATTCGGCGTCTCATCAAAAATGAAAATATTTTTGAAAACTACAAGTCTCATGGGTTTTAGTGGTGAAAAAATAATTTTAAAAATCGTTCGGGAAATGAGTTTACTCCCTGCTTACTTTCTTTGTATACATTCGACTACGACGGGATTTACGGGAAATCGCGGGTTTTCGGTTTGCCGGCGATTAAACTGTTTCATTCGGCGTCTCATCAAAAATGAAAATATTTTTGAAAACTACAAGTCTCATGGGTTTTAGTGGTGAAAAAATAATTTTAAAAATCGTTCGGGAAATGAGTTTACTCCCTGCTTACTTTCTTTGTATACATTCGACTATACGGCGACGGGATTTACGGGAAATCGCGGTTTTCGGTTGCCGGCGATTAAACTGCTTTCATTCGGCGTCTCATCAAAAATGAAAATATTTTTGAAAACTACAAGTCTCATGGGTTTTAGTGGTGAAAAAATAATTTTAAAAATCGTTCGGGAAATGAGTTTACTCCCTGCTTACTTTCTTTGTATACATTCGACTATACGGGATTTACGGGAAATCGCGGGTTTTCGGTTGCCGGCGATTAAACTGCTTTCATTCGGCGTCTCATCAAAAATGAAAATATTTGAAAACTACAAGTCTCATGGGTTTTAGTGGTGAAAAAATAATTTTAAAAATCGTTCGGGAAATGAGTTTACTCCCTGCTTACTTTCTTTGTATACATTCGACTATACGGGGATTTACGGGAAATGCGGGTTTTCGGTTGCCGGCGATTAAACTGCTTTCATTCGGCGTCTCATCAAAAATGAAAATATTTTTGAAAACTACAAGTCTCATGGGTTTTAGTGGTGAAAAAAATAATTTTAAAAATCGTTCGGAAATGAGTTTACTCCCTGCTTACTTTCTTTGATACATTCGACTATCGATCGGGATTTACGGGAAATCGCGGGTTTTCGGTTGCCGGCGAAAACTGCTTTCATTCGGCGTCTCATCAAAAATGAAAATATTTTTTGAAAACTACAAGTCTCATGGGTTTTAGTGGTGAAAAAATAATTTTAAAAATCGTTCGGGAAATGAGTTTACTCCCTGCTTACTTTCTTTGTATACATTCGACTATACGGGATTTTACGGGAAATCGCGGGTTTTCGGGCCGGCGATTAAACTGCTTTCATTCGGCGTCTCATCAAAAATGAAAATATTTTTGAAAACTACAAGTCTCATGGGTTTTAGTGGTGAAAAAATAATTTTAAAAATCGTTCGGGAAATGAGTTTACTCCCTGTCTTACTTTCTTTGTATACATTCGACTATACGGGCCGATCCGGGATTTACGGAAATCGCGGGTTTTCGGTTGCCGGCGATTAAACTGCTTTCATTCGGCGTCTCATCAAAAATGAAAATATTTTTGAAAACTACAAGTCTCATGGGTTTTAGTGGTGAAAAAATAATTTTAAAAATCGTTCGGGAAATGAGTTTACTCCCTGCTTACTTTCTTTGTATATACATTCGACTATACGGGTCCGATCCGGGATTTACGAAATCGCGGTTTTCGTGGTTGCCGGCGTTAAACTGCTTTCATTCGGCGTCTCATCAAAAATGAAAATATTTTTGAAAACTACAAGTCTCATGTGTTTTAGTGGTGAAAAAATAATTTTAAAAATCGTTCGGGAAATGAGTTTACTCCCTGCTTACTTTCTTTGTATACATTCGACTATACGGGCGATCCGGGATTTACGGGAAATCGCGGGTTTTCGGTTGCCGGCGATTAAACTGCTTTCATTCGGCGTCTCATCAAAATGAAAATATTTTTGAAAACTACAAGTCTCATGGGTTTTAGTGGTGAAAAATAATTTTAAAAATCGTTCGGGAAATGAGTTTACTCCTGCTTACTTTCTTTGTATACATTCGACTATACGGGATTTACGGGAAATCGCGGGTTTTCGGTTGCCGGCGATTAAACTGCTTTCATTCGGCGTCTCATCAAAAATGAAAATATTTTTGAAAACTACAAGTCTCATGGGTTTTAGTGGTGAAAAAATAATTTTAAAAATCGTTCGGGAAATGAGTTTACTCCCTGCTTACTTTCTTTGTATACATTCGACTATACGGGCCGATCCGGGATTTACGGGAAATCGCGGGTTTTCGGTTGCCGGCGATTAAACTGCTTTCATTCGGCGTCTCATCAAAATGAAAATATTTTTGAAAACTACAAGTCTCATGGGTTTTAGTGGTGAAAAATAATTTTAAAAATCGTTCGGGAAATGAGTTTACTCCTGCTTACTTTCTTTGTATACATTCGACTATACGGGCCGATCCGGATTTACGGGAAATCGCGGGTTTTCGGTTGCCGGATTAAACTGCTTTCATTCGGCGTCTCATCAAAAATGAAAATATTTTTGAAAACTACAAGTCTCATGGGTTTTAGTGGTGAAAAAATAATTTTAAAAAATCGTTCGGGAAATGAGTTTACTCCCTGCTTACTTTCTTTATACATTCGACTATACGGGACGGGATTTACGGGAAATCGCGGGTTTTCGGTTGCCGGCGATTAAACTGCTTTCATTCGGCGTCTCATCAAAATGAAAATATTTTTGAAAACTACAAGTCTCATGGGTTTTAGTGGTGAAAAATAATTTTAAAAATCGTTCGGGAAATGAGTTTACTCCCTGCTTACTTTCTTTGTATATTCGACTATACGGGCGATCCGGGATTTACGGGAAATCGCGGGTTTTCGGTTGCCGGCGATTAAACTGCTTTCATTCGGCGTCTCATCAAAAATGAAAATATTTTTGAAAACTACAAGTCTCATGGGTTTTAGTGGTGAAAAAATAATTTTAAAAATCGTTCGGGAAATGAGTTTACTCCCTGCTTACTTTCTTTGTATACATTCGACTATACGGGCCGATCCGGGATTTACGGGAAATCGCGGGTTTTCGGTTGCCGGCGATTAAACTGCTTTCATTCGGCGTCTCATCAAAAATGAAAATATTTTTGAAAACTACAAGTCTCATGGGTTTTAGTGGTGAAAAAATAATTTTAAAAATCGTTCGGGAAATGAGTTTTCCCTGCTTACTTTCTTTGTATACATTCGACTATACGGGCGAGCCGGGATTTACGGGAAATCGCGGGTTTTCGGTTGCCGGCGATTAAACTGCTTTCATTCGGCGTCTCATCAAAAATGAAAATATTTTTGAAAACTACAAGTCTCATGGGTTTTAGTGGTGAAAAAATAATTTTAAAAATCGTTCGGGAAATGAGTTTACTCCCTGCTTACTTTCTTTGTATACATTCGACTATACGCCGGGATTTACGGGAAATCGCGGGTTTTCGGTTGCCGGCGATTAAACTGCTTTCATTCGGCGTCTCATCAAAAATGAAAATATTTTTGAAAACTACAAGTCTCATGGGTTTTAGTGGTGAAAAATAATTTTAAAATCGTTCGGGAAATGAGTTTACTCCCTGCTTACTTTCTTTGTATACATTCGACTATACGGGATTTACGGGAAATCGCGGGTTTTCGGTTGCCGGCGATTAAACTGCTTTCATTCGGTCTCATCAAAATGAAAATATTTTTGAAAACTACAAGTCTCATGGGTTTTAGTGGTGAAAAAAATTTTAAAAATCGTTCGGAAATGAGTTTACTCCCTGCTTACTTTCTTTGTATACATTCGACTATACGGGATATTTACGGGAAATCGCGGGTTTTCGGTTGCCGGCGATTAAACTGCTTTCATTCGGCGTCTCATCAAAAATGAAAATATTTTTGAAAACTACAAGTCTCATGGGTTTTAGTGGTGAAAAATAATTTTAAAAATCGTTCGGGAAATGAGTTTACTCCTGCTTACTTTCTTTGTATACATTCGACTATACGGGCGATCGGGATTTACGGGAAATCGCGGGTTTTCGGTTGCCGGCGATTAAACTGCTTTCATTCGGCGTCTCATCAAAAATGAAAATATTTTTGAAAACTACAAGTCTCATGGGTTTTAGTGGAAAAAATAATTTTAAAAATCGTTCGGGAAATGAGTTTACTCCTGCTTACTTTCTTTGTATACATTCGACTATACGGGATTTACGGGAAATCGCGGGTTTTCGGTTGCCGGCGATTAAACTGCTTTCATTCGGCGTCTCATCAAAAATGAAAAATTTTTGAAAACTACAAGTCTCATGGGTTTTAGTGGTGAAAAAATAATTTTAAAAATCGTTCGGGAAATGAGTTTACTCCCTGCTTACTTTCTTTGTATACATTCGACTATACGGGCGATCCGGGATTTACGGGAAATCGCGGGTTTTCGGTTGCCGGCGATTAAACTGCTTTCATTCGGCGTCTCATCAAAATGAAAATATTTTTGAAAACTACAAGTCTCATGGGTTTTAGTGGTGAAAAAATAATTTTAAAAATCGTTCGGGAAATGAGTTTACTCCCTGCTTACTTTCTTTGTATACATTCGACTATACGGCAGTCCGGGATTTACGGGAAATCGCGGGTTTTCGGTTGCCGGCGATTAAACTGCTTTCATTCGGCGTCTCATCAAAAATGAAAATATTTTTGAAAACTACAAGTCTCATGGGTTTTAGTGGTGAAAAAATAATTTTAAAAATCGTTCGGGAATGAGTTTACTCCCTGCTTACTTTCTTTGTATACATTCGACTATACGGGCCGATCCGGGATTTACGGGAAATCGCGGGTTTTCGGTTGCCGGCGATTAAACTGCTTTCATTCGGCGTCTCATCAAAAATGAAAATATTTTTGAAAACTACAAGTCTCATGGGTTTTAGTGGTGAAAAAATAATTTTAAAAATCGTTCGGGAAATGAGTTTACTCCCTGCTTACTTTCTTTGTATACATTCGACTATACGGCGAGTCCGGGATTTACGGGAAATCGCGGGTTTTCGGTTGCCGGCGATTAAACTGCTTTCATTCGGCGTCTCATCAAAAATGAAAATATTTTTGAAAACTACAAGTCTCATGGGTTTTAGTGGTGAAAAAATAATTTTAAAAATCGTTCGGGAAATGAGTTTACTCCCTGCTTACTTTCTTTGTATACATTCGACTATACGGGCCGATCGGGATTTACGGGAAATCGCGGGTTTTCGGTTGCCGGCGATTAAACTGCTTTCATTCGGCGTCTCATCAAAATGAAAATATTTTTGAAAACTACAAGTCTCATGGGTTTTAGTGGTGAAAAATAATTTTAAAAATCGTTCGGGAAATGAGTTTACTCCCTGCTTACTTTCTTTGTATACATTCGACTATACCGGGATTTACGGGAAATCGCGGGTTTTCGGTTGCCGGCGATTAAACTGCTTTCATTCGGCGTCTCATCAAAAATGAAAATATTTTTGAAAACTACAAGTCTCATGGGTTTTAGTGGTGAAAAAATAATTTTAAAAATCGTTCGGGAAATGAGTTTACTCCCTGCTTACTTTCTTTGTATACATTCGACTATACGGGCGATCGGGATTTACGGGAAATCGCGGGTTTTCGGTTGCCGGCGATTAAACTGCTTTCATTCGGCGTCTCATCAAAAATGAAAATATTTTTGAAAACTACAAGTCTCATGGGTTTTAGTGGTGAAAAAATAATTTTAAAAATCGTTCGGGAAATGAGTTTACTCCTGCTTACTTTCTTTGTATACATTCGACTATACGGGCGATCCGGATTTACGGGAAATCGCGGGTTTTCGGTTGCCGGCGATTAAACTGCTTTCATTCGGCGTCTCATCAAAAATGAAAATATTTTTGAAAACTACAAGTCTCATGGGTTTTAGTGGTGAAAAAAATTTTAAAAATCGTTCGGGAAATGAGTTTACTCCCTGCTACTTTCTTTGTATACATTCGACTATACGGGCCGATCCGGGATTTACGGGAAATCGCGGGTTTTCGGTTGCCGCGATTAAACTGCTTTCATTCGGCGTCTCATCAAAAATGAAAAATTTTTGAAAACTACAAGTCTCATGGGTTTTAGTGGTGAAAAAATAATTTTAAAAATCGTTCGGGAAATGAGTTTACTCCTGCTTACTTTCTTTGTATACATTCGACTATACGGGCCGATCCGGGATTTACGGGAAATCGCGGGTTTTCGGTTGCCGGCGATTAAACTGCTTTCATTCGCGTCTCATCAAAAATGAAAATATTTTGAAAACTACAAGTCTCATGGGTTTTAGTGGTGAAAAATAATTTTAAAAATCGTTCGGGAAATGAGTTTACTCCTGCTTACTTTCTTTGTATACATTCGACTATACGGGCCGATCCGGGATTTACGGGAAATCGCGGGTTTTCGGTTGCCGGCGATTAAACTGCTTTCATTCGGCGTCTCATCAAAAATGAAAATATTTTTGAAAACTACAAGTCTCATGGGTTTTAGTGGTGAAAAAATAATTTTAAAAATCGTTCGGGAAATGAGTTTACTCCCTGCTTACTTTCTTTGTATACATTCGACTATACGGGATCGGGATTTACGGGAAATCGCGGGTTTTCGGTTGCCGGCGATTAAACTGCTTTCATTCGGCGTCTCATCAAAAATGAAAATATTTTTGAAAACTACAAGTCTCATGGGTTTTAGTGGTGAAAAAATAATTTTAAAAATCGTTCGGGAAATGAGTTTACTCCTGCTTACTTTCTTTGTATACATTCGACTATACGGGTTTACGGGAAATCGCGGGTTTTCGGTTGCCGGCGATTAAACTGCTTTCATTCGGCGTCTCATCAAAAATGAAAATTTTTGAAAACTACAAGTCTCATGGGTTTTAGTGGTGAAAAAATAATTTTAAAATCGTTCGGGAAATGAGTTTACTCCCTGCTTACTTTCTTTGTATACATTCGACTATACGGGTTTACGGGAAATCGCGGGTTTTCGGTTGCCGGCGATTAAACTGCTTTCATTCGGCGTCTCATCAAAAATGAAAATATTTTTGAAAACTACAAGTCTCATGGGTTTTAGTGGTGAAAAAATAATTTTAAAAATCGTTCGGGAAATGAGTTTACTCCTGCTTACTTTCTTTGTATACATTCGACTATACGGGCCGATCGGGATTTACGGGAAATCGCGGGTTTTCGGTTGCCGGCGATTAAACTGCTTTCATTCGGCGTCTCATCAAAATGAAAATATTTTTGAAAACTACAAGTCTCATGGGTTTTAGTGGTGAAAAAATAATTTTAAAAATCGTTCGGGAAATGAGTTTACTCCTGCTTACTTTCTTTGTATACATTCGACTATACGGCCGATCGGGATTTACGGGAAATCGCGGGTTTTCGGTTGCCGGCGATTAAACTGCTTTCATTCGGCGTCTCATCAAAATGAAAATATTTTTGAAAACTACAAGTCTCATGGGTTTTAGTGGTGAAAAAATAATTTTAAAAATCGTTCGGGAAATGAGTTTACTCCTGCTTACTTTCTTTGTATACATTCGACTATCGGGATTTACGGGAAATCGCGGGTTTTCGGTTGCCGGCGATTAAACTGCTTTCATTCGGCGTCTCATCAAAATGAAAATATTTTTGAAAACTACAAGTCTCATGGGTTTTAGTGGTGAAAAAATAATTTTAAAAATCGTTCGGGAAATGAGTTTACTCCCTGCTTACTTTCTTTGTATACATTCGACTATACGGGCGAGTCCGGGATTTACGGGAAATCGCGGGTTTTCGGTTGCCGGCGATTAAACTGCTTTCATTCGGCGTCTCATCAAAAATGAAAATATTTTTGAAAACTACAAGTCTCATGGGTTTTAGTGGTGAAAAATAATTTTAAAAATCGTTCGGGAAATGAGTTTACTCCCTGCTTACTTTCTTTGTATACATTCGACTATACGGGCCGATCCGGGATTTACGGGAAATCGCGGGTTTTCGGTTGCCGGCGATTAAACTGCTTTCATTCGGCGTCATCAAAATGAAAATATTTTTGAAAACTACAAGTCTCATGGGTTTTAGTGGTGAAAAAATAATTTTAAAAATCGTTCGGGAAATGAGTTTACTCCTGCTTACTTTCTTTGTATACATTCGACTATACGGTTTACGGGAAATCGCGGGTTTTCGGTTGCCGGCGATTAAACTGCTTTCATTCGGCGTCTCATCAAAAATGAAAATTTTTGAAAACTACAAGTCTCATGGGTTTTAGTGGTGAAAAAATAATTTTAAAAATCGTTCGGGAAATGAGTTTACTCCTGCTTACTTTCTTTGTATACATTCGACTATACGGGATTTACGGGAAATCGCGGGTTTTCGGTTGCCGGCGATTAAACTGCTTTCATTCGGCGTCTCATCAAAAATGAAAATATTTTTGAAAACTACAAGTCTCATGGGTTTTAGTGGTGAAAAATAATTTTAAAAATCGTTCGGAAATGAGTTTACTCCTGCTTACTTTCTTTGTATACATTCGACTATACGGGATTTACGGGAAATCGCGGGTTTTCGGTTGCCGGCGATTAAACTGCTTTCATTCGGCGTCTCATCAAAAATGAAAATATTTTTGAAAACTACAAGTCTCATGGGTTTTAGTGGTGAAAAAATAATTTTAAAAATCGTTCGGGAAATGTTTACTCCCTGCTTACTTTCTTTGTATACATTCGACTATACGGGATTTACGGGAAATCGCGGGTTTTCGGTTGCCGGCGATTAAACTGCTTTCATTCGGCGTCTCATCAAAAATGAAAATATTTTTGAAAACTACAAGTCTCATGGGTTTTAGTGGTGAAAAAATAATTTTAAAAATCGTTCGGGAAATGAGTTTACTCCTGCTTACTTTCTTTGTATACATTCGACTATACGGGCCGATCCGGGATTTACGGGAAATCGCGGGTTTTCGGTTGCCGGCGATTAAACTGCTTTCATTCGGCGTCTCATCAAAAATGAAAATATTTTTGAAAACTACAAGTCTCATGGGTTTTAGTGGTGAAAAAATAATTTTAAAAATCGTTCGGGAAATGAGTTTACTCCCTGCTTACTTTCTTTGTATACATTCGACTATACGGGATCATTTACGGGAAATCGCGGGTTTTCGGTTGCCGGCGATTAAACTGCTTTCATTCGGCGTCTCATCAAAAATGAAAATATTTTTGAAAACTACAAGTCTCATGGGTTTTTGGTGAAAAAATAATTTTAAAATTCGTTCGGAAATGAGTTTACTCCTGCTTACTTTCTTTGTATACATTCGACTATACGGGATTTTACGGGAAATCGCGGGTTTTCGGTTGCCGGCGATTAAACTGCTTTCATTCGGCGTCTCATCAAAAATGAAAATATTTTTGAAAACTACAAGTCTCATGGGTTTTAGTGGTGAAAAAATAATTTTAAAAATCGTTCGGGAAATGAGTTTACTCCTGCTTACTTTCTTTGTATACATTCGACTATACGGGATCGGGATTTACGGGAAATCGCGGGTTTTCGGTTGCCGGCGATTAAACTGCTTTCATTCGGCGTCTCATCAAAAATGAAAATATTTTTGAAAACTACAAGTATGGGTTTTAGTGGTGAAAAAATAATTTTAAAATCGTTCGGGAAATGAGTTTACTCCTGCTTACTTTCTTTGTATACATTCGACTATACGGGCCGAGTCCGGATTTACGGGAAATCGCGGGTTTTCGGTTGCCGGCGATTAAACTGCTTTCATTCGGCGTCTCATCAAAATGAAAATATTTTTGAAAACTACAAGTCTCATGGGTTTTAGTGGTGAAAAAATAATTTTAAAAATCGTTCGGGAAATGAGTTTTCCTGCTTACTTTCTTTGTATACATTCGACTATACGGGCGATCCGGGATTTACGGGAAATCGCGGGTTTTCGGTTGCCGGCGATTAAACTGCTTTCATTCGGCGTCTCATCAAAATGAAAATATTTTTGAAAACTACAAGTCTCATGGGTTTTAGTGGTGAAAAAATAATTTTAAAAATCGTTCGGGAAATGAGTTTACTCCTGCTTACTTTCTTTGTATACATTCGACTATACGGGATCGGGATTTACGGGAAATCGCGGGTTTTCGGTTGCCGGCGATTAAACTGCTTTCATTCGGCGTCTCATCAAAATGAAAATATTTTTGAAAACTACAAGTCTCATGGGTTTTAGTGGTGAAAAAATAATTTTAAAAATCGTTCGGGAAATGAGTTTACTCCTGCTTACTTTCTTTGTATACATTCGACTATACGGGTTTACGGGAAATCGCGGGTTTTCGGTTGCCGGCGATTAAACTGCTTTCATTCGGCGTCTCATCAAAAATGAATATTTTTGAAAACTACAAGTCTCATGGGTTTTAGTGGTGAAAAATAATTTTAAAAATCGTTCGGGAAATGAGTTTACTCCCTGCTTACTTTCTTTGTATACATTCGACTATACGGGATTTACGGGAAATCGCGGGTTTTCGGTTGCCGGCGATTAAACTGCTTTCATTCGGCGTCTCATCAAAATGAAAATATTTTTGAAAACTACAAGTCTCATGGGTTTTAGTGGTGAAAAAATAATTTTAAAAATCGTTCGGGAAATGAGTTTACTCCTGCTTACTTTCTTTGTATACATTCGACTATACGGGCCGAGTCGGGATTTACGGGAAATCGCGGGTTTTCGGTTGCCGGCGATTAAACTGCTTTCATTCGGCGTCTCATCAAAATGAAAATATTTTTGAAAACTACAAGTCTCATGGGTTTTAGTGGTGAAAAAATAATTTTAAAAATCGTTCGGGAAATGAGTTTACTCCTGCTTACTTTCTTTGTATACATTCGACTATACGGGCCGATCCGGGATTTACGGGAAATCGCGGGTTTTCGGTTGCCGGCGATTAAACTGCTTTCATTCGGCGTCTCATCAAAAATGAAAATATTTTTGAAAACTACAAGTCTCATGGGTTTTAGTGGTGAAAAAATAATTTTAAAAATCGTTCGGGAAATGAGTTTACTCCCTGCTTACTTTCTTTGTATACATTCGACTATACGGGCGAGTCGGGATTTACGGGAAATCGCGGGTTTTCGGTTGCCGGCGATTAAACTGCTTTCATTCGGCGTCTCATCAAAAATGAAAATATTTTTGAAAACTACAAGTCTCATGGGTTTTAGTGGTGAAAAAATAATTTTAAAAATCGTTCGGGAAATGAGTTTACTCCCTGCTTACTTTCTTTGTATACATTCGACTATACGGGCCGATGGGATTTACGGGAAATCGCGGGTTTTCGGTTGCCGGCGATTAAACTGCTTTCATTCGGCGTCTCATCAAAAATGAAAATATTTTTGAAAACTACAAGTCTCATGGGTTTTAGTGGTGAAAAAATAATTTTAAAAATCGTTCGGGAAATGAGTTTACTCCCTGCTTACTTTCTTTGTATACATTCGACTATACGGGATTTTACGGGAAATCGCGGTTTTCGGTTGCCGGCGATTAAACTGCTTTCATTCGGCGTCTCATCAAAAATGAAAATATTTTTGAAAACTACAAGTCTCATGGGTTTTAGTGGTGAAAAATAATTTTAAAAATCGTTCGGGAAATGAGTTTACTCCCTGCTTACTTTCTTTGTATACATTCGACTATACGGGATCCGGGATTTACGGGAAATCGCGGGTTTTGGTTGCCGGCGATTAAACTGCTTTCATTCGGCGTCTCATCAAATGAAAAATTTTTGAAAACTACAAGTCTCATGGGTTTTAGTGGTGAAAAATAATTTTAAAAATCGTTCGGGAAATGAGTTTACTCCCTGCTTACTTTCTTTATACATTCGACTATACGGGCGATCCGGGATTTACGGGAAATCGCGGGTTTTCGGTTGCCGGCGATTAAACTGCTTTCATTCGGCGTCTCATCAAAAATGAAAAATTTTTGAAAACTACAAGTCTCATGGGTTTTAGTGGTGAAAAATAATTTTAAAAATCGTTCGGGAAATGAGTTTACTCCTGCTTACTTTCTTTGTATACATTCGACTATACGGGCCGATCCGGGATTTACGGGAAATCGCGGGTTTTCGGTTGCCGGCGATTAAACTGCTTTCATTCGGCGTCTCATCAAAAATGAAAATATTTTTGAAAACTACAAGTCTCATGGGTTTTAGTGGTGAAAAAATAATTTTAAAAATCGTTCGGGAAATGAGTTTACTCCCTGCTTACTTTCTTTGTATACATTCGACTATACGGGCCGATCCGGGATTTACGGGAAATCGCGGGTTTTCGGTTGCCGGCGATTAAACTGCTTTCATTCGCGTCTCATCAAAAATGAAAATATTTTTGAAAACTACAAGTCTCATGGGTTTTAGTGGTGAAAAAATAATTTTAAAAATCGTTCGGAATGAGTTTACTCCCTGCTTACTTTCTTTGTATACATTCGACTATACGGGCCGATCGGGATTTACGGGAAATCGCGGGTTTTCGGTTGCCGGCGATTAACTGCTTATTCGGCGTCTCATCAAAATGAAAATATTTTTAAAACTACAAGTCTCATGGGTTTTAGTGGTGAAAAATAATTTTAAAAATCGTTCGGGAAATGAGTTTACTCCCTGCTTACTTTCTTTGTATACATTCGACTATACGGGTTTTACGGGAAATCGCGGGTTTTCGGTTGCCGGCGATTAAACTGCTTTCATTCGGCGCTCATCAAAAATGAAAATATTTTGAAAACTACAAGTCTCATGGGTTTTAGTGGTGAAAAAATAATTTTAAAAATCGTTCGGAAATGAGTTTACTCCTGCTTACTTTCTTTGTATACATTCGACTATACGGGATTTACGGGAAATCGCGGGTTTTCGGTTGCCGGCGATTAAACTGCATCAAAAAATGAAAATATTTTTGAAAACTACAAGTCTCATGGGTTTTAGTGGTGAAAAATAATTTTAAAAATCGTTCGGGAAATGAGTTTACTCCTGCTTACTTTCTTTGTATACATTCGACTATACGGGATCGGGATTTACGGGAAATCGCGGGTTTTCGGTTGCCGGCGATTAAACTGCTTTCATTCGGCGTCTCATCAAAATGAAAATATTTTTGAAAACTACAAGTCTCATGGGTTTTAGTGGTGAAAAAATAATTTTAAAAATCGTTCGGGAATGAGTTTACTCCCTGCTTACTTTCTTTGTATACATTCGACTATACGGGCGAGTCGGGATTTACGGGAAATCGCGGGTTTTCGGTTGCCGGCGATTAAACTGCTTTCATTCGGCGTCTCATCAAAATGAAAATATTTTTGAAAACTACAAGTCTCATGGGTTTTAGTGGTGAAAAAATAATTTTAAAAATCGTTCGGAAATGAGTTTACTCCCTGCTTACTTTCTTTGTATACATTCGACTATACGGGATTTACGGGAAATCGCGGGTTTTCGTTGCCGGCGATTAAACTGCTTTCATTCGGCGTCTCATCAAAAATGAAAATATTTTTGAAAACTACAAGTCTCATGGGTTTTAGTGGTGAAAAATAATTTTAAAAATCGTTCGGGAAATGAGTTTACTCCTGCTTACTTTCTTTGTATACATTCGACTATACGGATTTACGGGAAATCGCGGGTTTTCGGTTGCCGGCGATTAAACTGCTTTCATTCGGCGTCTCATCAAAAAGAAAATATTTTTAAAACTACAAGTCTCATGGGTTTTAGTGGTGAAAAATAATTTTAAAAATCGTTCGGAAATGAGTTTACTCCCTGCTTACTTTCTTTGTATACATTCGACTATCGGGCGAGTCGGGGATTTACGGGAAATCGCGGGTTTTCGGTTGCCGGCGATTAAACTGCTTTCATTCGGCGTCTCATCAAAAATGAAAATATTTTTGAAAACTACAAGTCTCATGGGTTTTAGTGGTGAAAAAATAATTTTAAAAATCGTTCGGGAAATGAGTTTACTCCCTGCTTACTTTCTTTGTATACATTCGACTATACGGGCCGGCCGGATTTACGGAAATCGCGGTTTTCGGTTGCCGGCGATTAAACTGCTTTCATTGCGTCTCATCAAAAATGAAAATATTTTTGAAAACTACAAGTCTCATGGGTTTTAGTGGTGAAAAAATAATTTTAAAAATCGTTCGGGAAATGAGTTTACTCCCTGCTTACTTTCTTTGTATACATTCGACTATACGGGCATCGGATTTACGGGAAATCGCGGGTTTTCGGTTGCCGGCGATTAAACTGCTTTCATTCGGCGTCTCATCAAAATGAAAATATTTTGAAAACTACAAGTCTCATGGGTTTTAGTGGTGAAAAATAATTTTAAAAATCGTTCGGGAAATGAGTTTACTCCTGCTTACTTTCTTTGTATACATTCGACTATGGGCCGGATTTACGGGAAATCGCGGGTTTTCGGTTGCCGGCGATTAAAACTGCTTTCATTCGGCGTCTCATCAAAATGAAAATATTTTTGAAAACTACAAGTCTCATGGTTTTAGTGGTGAAAAAATAATTTAAAAATCGTTCGGGAAATGTGTTTACTCCCTGCATTACTTTCTTTTATACATTCGACTATACGGGGATCCGGGATTACGGGAAATCGCGGGTTTTCGGTTGCCGGCGATTAACTGCGTTTCATTCGGCGTCTCATCAAAAATGAAA
>JASGCC010003279.1:0-24618 GCA_030067915.1 Hydractinia echinata | reverse complement strand
ATATCAGAAATATATTGCTTTATTATCTTTTCCGCTAAACATTCGTTCGGTAGAATATGTTGGACCGACCGTGGTAACTAAATGTATGTACGTTTAGAAATTAAAGTCAATTATGAAATGTGTTTTTTGAACTTGTCTCTATTCTTTACACCGGTACGTGATTGGTCCACATTTATATTTATCTAAATTTTAATAAAGCGTACAAGGCCCTGTATTCTAGAAGTTCCCAGCAATCAGTCAAATAGAAGATGTATTTCAGACCCAATGTCTCTATATCAACATTTATATAAGTCCAATCAGTTCAATTAACGTCCACAGGTCATCGGTTTCACTGGTTAAAGCCCGATTGCACCTGTATTTCAAGGAAATAATTGCTAAATAGCATGTGTACAGCGAATATGTGACGCAACGTGTATCTCAAACGGATGATCCCGTTAGGAATTAGGGAAAATAAAATTGTAAATTGTAAGTAGAGCTTTTTGAAACTGTTGGTGTGTGTTCTATTCTTCACAGCGCGCGCTAACGGCTAGGGATTGGTCCGCCAAGTTAAAAAAAATGACCTATTATATAAATTTTTTTAAATAATATATAAAGCGCTCACAGTCGCCCCGTGTATTTTAATGCTCTGAGATTATGAAAGTCCGCAATAATGTAAAATTAGATGAAGAAATGGTTTTTCTTGGACTCCAATTGTCTCATATATCACATTTATTAGGGGTCCTCAAAAGGTTCTAAAATCAAGTTCAATTAAGTTTGCCCACAGTCAATCGTTCACTGTAAAAGCTGGATTAGATGATTGCCACCTAAGTAAATCAGAAAAAATAAATGTAAACATGTTGGGTACGAAAAATTTGACCGCGCTATAAAAATATAATAACAAAGAAAATATAAAAAAAAATAAAAAAAAAAATAATATATAAAGATATAGTGAAAATTAGAGATAAGTCTAAATAAAATAAGTTAAAAAACGTAAATAATATATAAAAACCTAAAAGAATAGGAGACCGTTTAAAAATTATGATATTGATACACATAAAAGTGTAGTTATTGTACTTGCTCATAATTATATCCTTATATAAAACCCGCTTATAAGTCATATACTTGGCCTAGGTATTATAACAAGTGTAAATTGTGGTGTATATGGTAATAAGTAACTTATAATTTTATTTTTTTTATTATTTTTTAAATTTATTTTATTAATTTTTATAATTAATCTATAATTATAATTTATTCTATTTTTAATAGTATTAATTTCTAAATTAATATTTTCTATTGATTAAATATTAATATTTAATTATAATTTATTTTATATTTATTTATAATATACTGTTATTAATTTATTTATAATATTTAATATTAAAGTTTTTATTTTTTTTATTTATATTATAAATATTATAATAATATTATTATTAAAAAAATTATTATAGAAAATAAATCTTAATAATTAATATAATATTTTTATTTATAATATTTCTATTTATTTCATTAATTTTATTATAATAAAATTTTATTTAATTTTATTTTATTGTTTAAAATTTTAATTATTTAATATATATGTTAATTTAAATTTAATAACTATATATAAAAATTTAGATAAATAAGTATTTTGTACTGTGGACAAATCGTAGCCCGTTTATACGCGCTTGAAAAATAGAGACAGTTTCAAAAACTACATTCATTGACTTTCTAACGTGTATCAAGTCCGTGTTGAGTTACATACGGTTGCGTCACATATTCCGTTACCAACATGATTTAGCGATATTTATCTGATATTACTAGTTGCATCGCTTTTAACAGTAAACGAATTGACTTGGGACTTAATTGAACTGATTTTGGACTTTGGACCTTATAATGTAATAAATGAGACATTGGACTCCAAGAAAATAACCATTTTCTTAATTTGACATGATGCTGAACTCAGCAATTTTACACTGGGCGCTGTGGTACGCGCTTTATTAACAAATTTAGATAAATAAGGCATCTTTTACTGTGCGACATCCGAGCCGTTAGCGGTCGTAAGAAATGACACGTTTGCAAAAGCTACATCTTCATTGATTATTCTAAACGGTATTAATCCGTTTGAGATACAACTGCGTCACATTCGTACCAACATGTATTAGCATATTTATTCTGGATATTACTATGTTGCATCGCTGTTTACAGTGAAACATGACTGTTGACTTAATTGAACTGATTTTGGACTTTGACCTCTATAAAGATGTGATTAAATGAGACAAATTGAGTCTAAGAAATAACATTCTTCTTAACTTTGACATATTGCTGGAACTTCAGCAATTAACATGGGCGCTGTGGTTAGCCGCTTTTTAAAATTTAGATAAATAATATTTTTACTGTGGACCAATCCGTAGCCGTTAGCACGCGGCTAAGAAATGAGACAGATTGTCAAAAAAACTTTACAATTTTTCATTGACTTTCTACAAAACTGGTATCAGTCCGTTTGCAGTTACACGGTTGTCGTCACATATGTTACCAACATGTATTAGCAGATATTTTCTGATATTACTAGCTGTGCATCGCTTTTACAGTGAAACTGATGACTTGGCTTAATTGAACTGATTTTGGACTTTTGACTTATAAATTGATCATATGAACAATTTGGATCTCAAGAAAAACATTCTTCTTAATTTGACATGATTGCTGGAAACTCACGATTACCACTGGCGCTGTGGTAGCGCTTTACTTAAAAATAGATAAATAATCATTTTTACTGGTGGACAAATCGTAGCGTTAGCCGCTGCTGAAGAATAAGACAGTTTCAAAAACTACATTTATTGGACTTGTCTAAACGGTATCAGTCCGTTTGAGTTACAACGGTTGCGTCCACATGATTCTACCAACAGTATTTAGCAATATTTTCTATATTACTAGAGTGGCATCGCTTTTAACAGTGAAACGATTGACTGTGGCACTAATTGAACTGATTTTCGACTTTTACTATATAAATGTAGATAATAGACATTGGACTCCAACGAAATAACATTCTTTCTTAATTGACATGATTGCTGGACTCAGCAATTACACTGGCGCTGTGGTAGCGTCTTAGTTTAAAAATTTTAGCATAAAGTAAGTCATTTTTTTACTGTTGGGACCAATCTCCTAAGCCGTTAGCGCGCGCGAGCTGAAGAATAGACACAGTTTCAAACACTTAACACTTCATTGCTTTCTTAACGGTATCAATCCGTTTGAGATTACAAACGTTGCGTCTCACATATTCGACCAACATGTATTAGCATATTTGTTTCGATATTAAGGTTGCATCGCTTTTAACAGTGAAACGATTGACTGTGGGACTTATATGAACTGATTTATGGACTTTGACCTTATAAATGTGATATATGAGACAATTTGGGAGCAAGAATGAACATTCTCTTAATTGACATGATGCTGGAACTCAGCATTACACTGGCGTGTCGGTAGCGCTTATTTAAAAAATTTAATAAACTAATCATTTTTGTACTGTGGGACCCAATCCTAAGGCCGTTTAGGCGCGCTAAAGAAATAGAACAGTTTCAAAAAACTACATTTCATTGGACTTTCTAA
Organism: Hydractinia echinata; assembly: GCA_030067915.1. Lineage (NCBI taxonomy): Eukaryota > Metazoa > Cnidaria > Hydrozoa > Anthoathecata > Hydractiniidae > Hydractinia > Hydractinia echinata. Next base: position 21,057 of record JASGCC010003279.1, on the reverse strand, counting down.
CGGTATCAGTTCGTTGTGTTTACAACGGTTGCGTTCACATATTCGACCAACATGTTATTAGGATATTTTTCTGATATTACTAGGTTGGCATCGCTTTAACAGTTGAAACATTGACTGTGTTGACTTAATTGAACTTGATTTTAGACTTTGACCTTAATAAATGTGATGATATGAGACACAATTTGTGAGTCCAAGAAATTAACATTCTTCTTAATTGACATGATTTGCTTGGAATCAGCAGTATTACACTGGTGCGTTGTACGCTTTATTTAAAAATTTAGTATAAATAAGTCATTTTTACTGTGTGGACAATCGTTACCCGTTAAGCGACGCGCTAAGAAATAGAGGCAGTTTCAAAATACACATTTCATTGACTTCTAACGGTATCAGTTCGTTTCGTTGTTACAACGGTTGCGTCTCAATATTTCGTACCAACGATATTAGCGATATTTTTCTGAATTATAGGTTTAGCATCCGCTTTTAAAGTGAAACGATTGACTGTGGGACTTAATTGAACTATTTAGTTACTTTGAGACCTCTATAAAGGATATAAATGAGACAATTTGAGCTCCAAGAAATAACATTCTTCTTAATGACAATGATTGCTGGAACTCAGCAATTACTACTGGGCGCTGTGTAGCGCTTTATTTAAAAATTTTAGATAACATAAAGTCATTTTTACTGTGCGACCAATGCCTAGCGTTACGCCGCGCTGAAGAAATAGACACAGGTTCAAAAACTACATTTCATTGTTTCGAAACGGTATCATCGTTTGAGTTACAAACAGTTGCGTCACATATTCGTACCAACATTATTTAGCAGATATTTTGCTGATATTACTAGGTTGCATCGCTTTTAACAGTGAAACGATTTGACTGTGACTTAATTGAAGATTTTGCTTGACCTTATAAAAATGTGATATAATGAGACATTGGACTACAAGCGAAATTAAACATTCTTCTTTAATTTGAACGATGATTGCTGGAACTCAGCAATTACACTGGGCGCTGTGGTAGCTCTTATTTAAAAATTGTAGATAAATAAGTCATTTTTACTGTGGGACCAATCCTAGCCGTTAGCGCGCGCTGAAGAAATAGAGACAGTTTCAAAAACTACATTTCATTGACTTTCTAACGGTATCAGTCCGTTTGAGTTACAACGGTTGCGTCACATATTCGTACCAACATGTATTTAGCAATATTTTTCTGATTATTACTAGTTGCATCGCTTTTAACAGTGAAACGATTGACTGTGGCACTTAATTGAACTGATTTTAGACTTTGACCATATAAATGTGATATATGGACAATTGGAGTCCAAGAAATAAACATTCTTCTTAATTTGACATGATTGCTGGAACTGCAGCAATTACACTAGGGCGCTGTGGTAGCAGCTTTTATGTAAAAAATTTATATAAATAAGTCATTTTTTACTGTGGGACCAATCCTAGCCGTTAGCGCGCGCTGAAGAAATAGACACAGTTTCAAAACTACATTTCATTGATTTTCTAACGGTATCAGTCCGTTTGAGATACAACGGTTGCGTCACATATTCGTACCAACATGTATTTAGCAGATATTGTTTCTGATATTACTAGGTTGCATCGCTTTTAACAGTGAAACGATTGACTGTGGACTTAATTGAACTGATTTTGGACTTTAACCTTATAAATGTGATATAATGAGACAATTGGAGTCAAGAAATAACATTCTTCTTAATTTGACATGATTGCCTGGAACTCAGCAATTACACTGGGCGCTGTGGTAGCGCTTTATTTAAAATTTAGGATAAATAAGTCATTTTTTACTGTGGGACCAATCCTAGCCGTTAGCGCGCGCTGAAGAAATAGAGACAGTTTCAAAAACTACATTTCATTGACTTTCTAACGGTATCGAGTCCGTTTGAGTTACAACGGATTGCGTCACATATTCGTACCAACATGTATTTAGCAATATTTTTCTAATTTCTAGGTAGCTGATCGCTTTTAACAGTGAAACGATTGACTGTGGAGACTTAATGAACTGGGTTTTTAGACTTTGACCTTATGAAATGTGATAAATGAGGACAAATTCGATCAAGAAATACATTCTTCTAATTTTGACATGATTGCTGCGAACTCAGCGATTACACTGGGCGCTTGGTAAAGCTTTATTTAAAAATATTAGATAAATGAAGTCATTTTTTACTGTGGACAATCGTACCGTTAGCGACGCGCTGAAAAATAGAGACAGTTTCAAAAACTTAAATCTTCATTGACTTTCTAACGGTATCAGTCCGTTTGAGTTACAAACGTTTGCGGTTGTTTTCCCACATAATTCCGTTACCAAACATTTGTTATTAAGGCATATTAATACCTGAAATTTTTTTACTTAGTGTGCATCGCTTTTAACAGTGGAAACGATTGACTTTGGGGACTTAAGAAACTGATTTCGACTTGACCTTATAAATGTATAAATGAGACATTGACTCAGAATTAACATCTTTTTAATTACATGATTGGCTGGAACTCAGCAATTACACTGGGCCTGTTTGGTTAGCGGCTTTATTTAAAAAATTAGATATAAAGTGATTTTTTTTACTGTGGACCATCCTACCAGTTATGTGCGCGCTGAAGAAATAGACACAGTTTCAAAAACTACATTTCATTTACTTTCTAACGGTATCAATCCGTTTGAGTTACAACAGTTGCGTCAGCAATGTCCGTACCAACAGTATTTAAGCGCATATTTTGTTGAATATTACTAGGTTGTATCGCTTTTTAACAGTGAAACGATTGACTGTTCGGCTTAATTGAATGATTTTGGACTTTGACCCTTATAAATGTATAATGAGGACAATTGGAAGCCAACAAATAACATTCTTCTTAATTTGACAGTTGATGGCTGAACTCAGCAATTTACACTGGGCTGCTGTGGTAGCGCTTTCATTTAAAAAATGTAGATAAATAAGTATGTTTATTGTGGGACCAATCCTCAGCCGTTAGCGCGCTTAAAGAAATTAGAGACCAGTTTCAAAAACTACATTTCATTTGGATCTTTCTAACGGTATCGGTCCGTCTGAGTTACAGCGGTTTGTACGTCAACAATTCGTACCCATACATGTATTTTAGCCGATATTTTTCTGGATATTACTAGGTTGCATCGCCTTTAACAGGGAAAACGATTGACTTGTGGGACTTAACTCTATTGAACTAAATTGTTTGGACTTTCGACCTTTAATGAATATGTGATTAAATGAGACGAAATTGGACTCCAAGAAGAAATTAACCATTTCTTCTTATTTGACATGATTGCTGGAACTCAGCGATTACCACTCGTGGCGCCTGTGGTATATGGCGCTTTATTATTAAACAATTATTGGATGAATAAGTCATTTTTTACTTGTGGACCAATCCTAGGCCCTTTAGCGCGCACTGAAAAAAAATAAGAACAGCTTTCAAAATCATACGGATTTCATGACTTTCTAACGGTATCAGTCCGTTTGAGTTACAACGGTTCGTCACATATTCGTACCAACATGTATTTAGCGATATTTTTCTGATATTACTAGGTTGCATCGCTTTTAACAGTGAAACGATTGACTGTGGGACTTAATTGAACTGATTTTGGGACTTTGACCTTATGAAATGTGATAAATGAGACAATTGGACTCCAAGAAATAACATTCTTCTTAATTTGACATGATTGCTGGAACTCAGCAATTACACTGGGCGCTGTGGTAGCGCTTTATTTAAAAATTTAGATAAATAAGTCATTTTTTACTGTGGGACCAATCCTAGCCGTTAGCGCGCGCTGAAGAAATAGAGACAGTTTCAAAAACTACATTTCATTGACTTTCTAACGGTATCAGTCCGTTTGAGTTACAACGGTTGCGTCACATATTCGTACCAACATGTATTTAGCGAATATTTTCTGATATTACTAGGTTGCATCGCTTTTAACAGTGAAACGATTGTCTGTGGGACTTAATTAAACTGATTTTGGACTTTGACCTTATAAATGTGATAAATGAGACAATTGGACTCCAAGAAATAACATTCTTCTTAATTTGACATGGTTGCTGGAACTCAGCGATTACACTGGGCGCTGTGGTAGCGCTTTATTTAAAAATTTAGATAAATAAGTCATTTTTTACTGTGGGACCAATCCTAGCCGTTAGCGCGCGCTGAAGAAATAGAGACAGTTTCAAAAACTACATTTCATTGACTTTCTAACGGTATCAGTCCGTTTGAGTTACAACGGTTGCGTCACATATTCGTACCAACATGTATTTAGCGATATTTTTCTGATATTACTAGGTTGCATCGCTTTTAACAGTGAAACGATTGACTGTGGGACTTAATTGAACTGATTTTGGACTTTGACCTTATAAATGTGATAAATGAGACAATTGGACTCCAAGAAATAACATTCTTCTTAATTTGACATGATTGCTGCGAACTCAGCAATTACACTGGGCGCTGTGGTAGCGCTTTATTTAAAAATTTAGATAAATAAGTCATTTTTACTGTGGGACCAATCCTAGCCGTTAGCGCGCGCTGAAGAAATAGAGACAGTTTCAAAACTACATTTCATTGACTTTCTAACGGGTATCAGTCCGTTTGAGTTACAACGGTTGCGTCACATATTCGTACCAACATGTATTTAGCGATATTTTCTGATATTACTAGGTTGCATCGCTTTTAACAGTGAAACGATTGACTGTGGGACTTAATTGAACTGATTTTGGACTTTGACCTTATGAAATGTGATAAATGAGACAATTGGACTCCAAGAAATAACATTCTTCTTAATTTGACATGATTGCTGGAACTCAGCAATTACACTGGCGCTGTGGTAGCGCTTTATTTAAAAATTTAGATAAATAAGTCATTTTTTACTGTGGGACCAATCCTAGCGTTAGCGCGCGCTGAAGAAAATAGAGACAGTTTCAAAAACTACATTTCATTGACTTTCTAACGGTATCAGTCCGTTTGAGTTACAACGGTTGCGTCACATATTCGTACCAACATGTATTTAGCGATATTTTTCTGATATTACTAGGTTGCATCGCTTTTAACAGTGAAACGATTGACTGTGGGACTTAATTGAACTGATTTGGACTTTGACCTTATAATGTGATAAATGAGACAATTGGACTCCAAGAAATAACATTCTTCTTAATTTGACATGATTGCTGGAACTCAGCAATTACACTGGGCGCTGTGGTAGCGCTTTATTTAAAAATTTAGAGAAATAAGTCATTTTTTACTGTGGGAACCAATCCTAGCCGTTAGCGCGCGCTAAAGAAATAGAGACAGTTTCAAAACTACATTTCATTGAACTTTCTAACGGTATCATCCGTTTGAGTTACAACGGTTGCGTCACATATTCGTACCAACATGTATTTAGCGATATTTTTCTGATATTACTAGGTTGCATCGCTTTTAACAGTGAAACGATTGACTGTGGGATCTTAATTGAACTGATTTTGGACTTTGAACCTTATAAATTGATAAATGAGACAATTGGACACCAAGAAATAACATTCTTCTTAATTTGACATGATTGCTGGAACTCAGCAATTACACTGGGCGCTGTGGTAGCGCTTTATTTAAAAATTTAGATAAATAAGACATTTTTTACTGTGGGAACCAATCCTAGCCGTTAGCGCGCGCTGAAAGAATAGAGACAGTTTCAAACTACATTTCATTGACTTTCTAACGGTATCATCCGTTTGAGTTACAACGTTGCGTCACATATTCGTACCAACATGTATTTAGCGATATTTTCTGATATTACTAGGTTGCATCGCTTTTAACAGTGAAACGATTGACTGTGGGACTTAATTGAACTGATTTGGACTTTGACCTTATAAATGTGATAAATGAGACAATTGGACTCCAAGAAATAACATTCTTCTTAATTTGACAATGATTGCTGGAACTCAGCAATTACACTGGGCGCTGTGGTAGCGGTTTATTTAAAAATTTAGATAAATAAGACATTTTTTACTGTGGAACAATCCTAGCCGTTAGCACGCGCTAGAATAAGAGAGACAGTTTCAAAAACTACATTTTATTGACTTTCTAACGGTATCAATCCGTTTGAGTTAACAACGGTTGCGTCACATATTCGTGCCAACATGTATTTAGCGATATTTTTTCCTGATATTACAAGGTTGCATCGCTTTAACAGTGAAACGATTGACTGCGGGACTTAATTTGAACTGATTTTGGACTTTGACCCTATAAATGTGATAAATGAGACAATTGAAGTCCAAGAAATAACATTCTTCTTAATTTGACATGATTGCTGGAACTCAGCAATTACACTGGGCGCTGTGGTAGCGGTTTATTTAAAAATTTAGATAAATAAGACATTTTTTACTGTGGGAATAATCCTAGCCGTTAGTGCGCGCTAAAGAAATAGAGACAGTTTCAAAAACTACATTTCATTGACTTTCTAACGGTATCAGTCCGTTTGAGCAACACCGGTTGCGTCACATATTCGTACCAACATGCATTTAGCAATATTTTTCTGATATTACTAGGTTGCATCGCTTTTAACAGTGAAACGATTGACTTTGGGACTTAATTGAACTGATTTTGGACTTTGACCTTATGAATGTGATAAATGAGACAATTGGACTCCAAGAAATAACATTCTTCTTAATTTGACATGATTGCTGGAACACAGCGATTACACTGGGCGTGTGGTAGCGCTTTATTTAAAAATTTAGATAAATAAGTCATTTTTTACTGTGGGAACAATCCTAGCCGTTAGGCAAGCGCTGAAGAAATAGAGACAGTTTCAAAAACTACATTTCATTGACTTTCTAACGGTATCAGTCCGTTTGAGTTACAACGGTTGCGTCACATATTCGTACCAACATGTATTTAGCAATATTTTCTGATGTTACTAGGTTGCATCGCTTTTAACAGTGAAACGATTGACTTTGGGACTTAATTGAACTGATTTTGGACTTTGACCTTATGAATGTGAAAAATGAGACAATTGGACTCCAAGAAATAACATTCTTCTTAATTTGACATGATTGCTGGAACACAGCGATTACACTGGGCGCTGTGGTAGCGCTTTATTTAAAAATATAGATAAATAAGTCATTTTTTACTGTGGGACCAATCTTAGCCGTTAGCGCGCGCTAAAGAAATAGAGACAGTTTCAAAAACTACATTTCATTGACTTTCTAACGGTATCAGTCCATATGAGTTACAACGATTGCGTCACATATTCGTACCAACATGTATTTAGCAATATTTTTTCTGATATTACTAGGTTGCATCGCTTTTAACAGTGAAAACGATTGACTTTGGGACTTAATTGAACTGATTTTGGACTTTGACCTTTTGAATGTGTTAAATGAGACAATTGGACTCCAAGAAATAACATTCTTCTTAATTTGACAGGATTGCTGGAACACAGCGTTTACACTGGGCGTGTGTTAGCCCTTTATTTAAAAATTTAGATAAATAAGTCATTTTTTACTGTGGAACGAATCCTAGCCATGAGGACGCGCTGAAGAAGGAGAGACAGTTTCAAAAACTACATTTCATCGACTTTCTAACGGTATCAATCCATTTGAGTTACAACGGTTGTGTCACATATTCGTGCCAACATGTATTTAGAGATATTTTCCTGATATTACAAGGTTGCATCGCTTTTAACAGTGAAACGATTGACTGTGGGCCTTAATTGAACTGATTTTGGACTTTGACCTTGTAAATGTTGTAAATGAGACAATTGACGTCCAAGAAATAACATTCTTCTTAATTTGACATGATTGCTGGAACTCAGCAATTACACTGGGCGCTGTGGTAGCGGTTTATTTAAAAATTTAGATAAATAAGACATTTTTTACTGTGGGAATAATCCTAGCCGTTAGTGCGCGCTAAGAAATAGAGACAGTTTCAAAAACTACATTTCATTGACTTTCTAACGGTATCAGTCCGTTTGAGCAACAACGGTTGCGTCACATATTCGTACCAACATGTATTTAGCATATTTTTTCTGATATTACTAGGTTGCATCGCTTTTAACAGTGAACGATTGACTTTGGGACTTAATTGAACTGATTTTGGACTTTGACCTTATGAATGTGATAAATGAGACAATTGGACTCCAAGAAATAACATTCTTCTTAATTTGACATGATTGCTGGAACACAGCGATTACACTGGGCGTGTGGTAGCGGTTTATTTAAAAATTTAGATAACTAAGACATTTTTTACTGTGGGAACAATGCTAGCCGTTAGCAAGCGCTAAAGAAATAGAGACAGTTTCAAAAACTACATTTCATTGACTTTCTAACGGTATCAGTCCGTTTGAGTTACAACGGTTGCGTCACATATTCGTACCAACATGTATTTAGCAATATTTTTCTGATATACTAGGTTGCTTCGCTTTTAACAGTGAAACGATTGACTTTGGGACTTAATTGAACTGATTTTGGACTTTGACCTTATGAATGTGAAAAATGGAGACAATTGCACTCCAAGAAATAACATTCTTCTTAATTTGACATGATTGCTGGAACACAGCGATTACACTGGGCGCTGTGGTAGCGCTTTATTTAAAAATATAGATAAATAAGTCATTTTTTACTGTGGGACCAATCTTAGCCGTTAGCGCGCGCTGAAGAAATAGAGACAGTTTCAAAAACTACATTTCATTGACTTTCTAACGGTATCAGTATGTTTGTGTTACAACGGTTGCGTCTCACATATTCGTACCAACATGTATTTAGCGATATTTTTCTGATATTACTAGGTTGCATCGCTTTTAACAGTGAAACGATTGACTGTGGGACTTAATTGAACTGATTTTGGACTTTGACCTTATAAATGTGATAAATGAGAAAATTAGACTCCAAGAAATAACATTCTTCTTAATCTTATATATTAATTCCCTTGCGTGAGTAAAACTGTGAGTCCACGACACGGAAATCACGGGTCACTTTCTTATGACGTGGCTGTACGCTAAAATTTAACTAAAAAAGTTAGGGTTGTACTTCATAGAAATCGCACATAAGGTGTTAATATATAACCTGCAGCTAATAACGATATAAATATATATATATACCCTTATGCTAAAAAATCTATATGAGCATATATAATATATAGGTATCGCTACATATGAAACGTATTAGATATTCACAAAGCATACGGACTGTTAAATGAAGTTCCCAGCATAGAACGGAAATTTTGTGTTTACGAAAAAGATGGCTGTTCTTTTTGAGTATCCTTTAATCTTTCATTCAAAATAAATCTTTAAAAAAACATTTGAAGAAGAGGCATGGTTTTATAAATTAATCATAGCAAGGTTCTGTAAGGTTTTTTCATGTTTTTTTTTTCAGTTTTGATGATATTATTGATGCCAGACATGTTTTAATAGCTAGCTAGCATCATAAAAAAGCCAACCACCAACAACAGCTATAGCTAGCTAGCTAGGAATTTATATATATGTAGCCATGTTCTTTATACCTAGCTAAGTCTCCAGTTTAAGTGACCTGCTGTTAGCTGCTGTAGCTAGCTAATGTTAGCTTTAAAACTAAAGATTCCCAATATACCTAGCTAACCTGTGAATTTTATGTTGCTTTTACATGTAGCTGGGTACTGTAGTTTATCTTAGTGGTCTTTGCTAGGAATATGGCTGTAACTTATTTGACTTGACCTTTTAAGCCTAAATAAGAAGATAAGAAGCTACTACAACACCTTTTAAGAAAGTATTTATAATATTTAGGATAGTTTAAGGACTCTTTTTTATGCAATATATAATGTATTTTCACATTTTGTGTAACTAAACTTACATCGGTTGCATGCAATATGACAAAATGATTTTTATTTAACATGTAGTAATTCTGATGTTCTAGATGTTCTTACTTAAATGTTTTTGTTTACGACATTTCGTGGTTTTTTTAAGAAAACTTTAAACTTTTCGAGAGAGTTACTACATGCTAACACCGGAAAAACCTGTGTTTTTTTTAATTCTTAATTCAATAGAGGTTTTTGACATTATGTGGAAAATTTACATTGTTTTTTCATATTTTTTGATTTTGTTGCAGTATTTACATGGTTTTTGATTATTTATTTATTTATTTATTTTTGGGGGAGGCGGGGGAAGGATTTACATGTTTTTTACATTTAGGGTAAAAAATGTACAGGGAAGGCTGGGGTGACTTTCCATTTATATACATGGTATAATATATACAAACTGTTTTGTTTTCTTTTGAAATTTTGTGTTAACTTTTGTGGCACAATGCAATATACCGAAAGAACTAATTTTTGTAGAATTTGACTTTACACCTTGCAAGCCTTTCATGTTTTTATATTAAAATAAGAAATTCAACTCTGACATTATATATATATATTCCCACATTATATATATAAATTCCCACAAAACCCATCAAACGTTATTAACCCTGAAAATTTTAAACATTTTCCTGGTTCTTTTTTTGGTTTGCGAAGTTCTTTTCCTGCAAATATTCTGAAAATAAAGTTCAGAAATTACTTATTTTTAAAATGTAAATTTAATTGTGGTTTTTGACATTTTCATGTAAGAGTTTGTGGGCAAAGACATAAATCAGCATGCTAAAAGAACTGACTTTTCTTAATTTAGAATTACTAAACACAACCATTTTTTTACATTTAGTGTAAACTTTTGTGCGTATGGCCATATTTAATATACCAAAAGAGCTACTTTGTTGATTTCAATTTTATACTCTTTGTAAGCTATTTTTTTCTTCTTTTTGACATTTTTTAACTTATTGTTGTAGAAGGCATAAATATATACAAATATATGCATATAAAAAATGGAATTTTGCAAATTTCTGTTTTACCACTCAATTTTTACATTTTTATAAATTATTTGGGACAGAATGGTATGAAATAGACCAAAATACCTGATCTTATTGTTTTTAATTTACATGCTGTTCTGTGAAACTTTAAGGTGAACATTTTGTGGAGACAATGGCATGACATATACTGATAGAACTGATTTTTGTTGTGTTAATAGATGTTATATCTGAACCTTTTTGACATTTTATGTTAATTTTGCGAAGGACCATATATACAGAAGAAGAATTCGATTTTACACCTTGCAAGCTGTGTTTTTCTATATTTTGTATAAATTCTTACCGGGGAGGACTCTGTGCAATATACCGAAATGACTGATCCTTCTCGATTTAAATTTGATGTGTTCCAAATCGTATATAGTTTTTTGAAATTTTGTGTAAGATTTAATGGGTACAAGATGCAAAATGTCAAAAAAACTGATTTTTGTTGAATCAGAAGCACTCCCTACAACCATTCTTTTTTTTACAGTTTGTGAAGCTTTTGTGGGGAAAGAGTGTATGCAGTATCATCGAAATAACTGATTTTTGTTGCAAACTGTTTTTCTTTGGCATTTTGGATTAAAATATTGTTTTAGAGGGCATATGCAGTAGATATATGTACCAAAATAATTAAATTTTGCAAACTTTGATTTTGTCGTTACCTCTCATTTTTTACATTTTGATTAAACTTTTGTGGGAGACCGTCGTTGAATTTGGTGCAAAAATTGACATAAAATGAACTTATAGATTGATTGCTGTTGTTTAACATGACTCATTATGACTTTTATATATATTTTATGAAAACATTTGTGACAGAATACTATGTGAGATTTGAAATTTTGTTTACTTTATTGATGGTAAAACAGCATGCAAGTTGCTAAAAGGACTGATTTTTATTAATTTCAGGTTTAAACACCTTTTTTTTGTTGACATTTTGTCTAAAGTTTAGTGAGGAAGGACCGTATTCAATATATCAAAAAACGTTTTATTGCATTATAATTTATCCTTGCAATCCCTTTTTAACACCTTAGATAAAAATTTCTACTTAGGCACAATTTATTGTTTATTCTTCACATTTTGTGTCAACCTTTGGCAGGGTTTGCAATAAACTAACTGATTTTAACATATACAATGAGAGAGATTTGTGTTTGACATTGATCAGCTTTTTTTGTATGTGACGTTTTGAGTGATTTAAATTTTATGGGTGAGATGTATTTTGAAATGCTTTTGAAAACTTCTTTCCGAATAATTTTCGCATTTGTCAGATGGTCAGAGCAGTAATTTTAATAGATTTAGATTTTAAATGTCACATATGTACTGCAGTTGTTGGACACCTTTTTTTTTTGGTCATTTATATAATAATGCAGATGTAAGATGCGCACTGCTGTATTGTTTGTGTTTTGATGGACGTATATCTGCTACACAAATTAAATGAGAATACAGTGGATTCTTCCACGGGAAACAGCTAGTTTGACATGATTGCTGGAACTCAGCGATTACACTGGCTGCTGTGGAAGCGCTTTATTTAAAAATTTAGATAGATAAGTCATTTTTTACTGTGGAAACCAATCCTAGCCGTTAGCGCGCGCTGAAGAAATAGAGACAGTTTCAAAAACTACATTTCATTGACTTTCTAACGGTATCAGTCCGTTTGTGTTACAACGGTTGCGTCACATATTCGTACCAACATGTATTTAGCGATATTTTTCTGATATTACTAGGTTGCATCGCTTTTAACAGTGAAACGATTGACTGTGGGACTTAATTGAACTGATTTTGGACTTTGACCTTATAAATGTGATAAATGAGACAATTGGACTCCAAGAAATAACATTCTTCTTAATTTGACATGATTGCTGGAACTCAGCGATTACACTGGGCGCTGTGGTAGCGCTTTATTTAAAAATTTAGATAAATAAGTCATTTTTTACTGTGGGACCAATCCTAGCCGTTAGCGCGCGCTGAAGAAATAGAGACAGTTTCAAAAACTACATTTCATTGACTTTCTAACGGTATCAGTCCGTTTGAGTTACAACGGTTGCGTCACATATTCGTACCAACATGTATTTAGCGATATTTTTCTGATATTACTAGGTTGCATCGCTTTTAACAGTGAAACGATTGACTGTGGGACTTAATTGAACTGATTTTGGACTTTGACCTTATAAATGTGATAAATGAGACAATTGGACTCCAAGAAATAACATTCTTCTTAATTTGACATGATTGCTGGAACTCAGCGATTACACTGGGCGCTGTGGTAGCGCTTTATTTAAAAATTTAGATAAATAAGTCATTTTTTACTGTGGGACCAATCCTAGCCGTTAGCGCGCGCTGAAGAAATAGAGACAGTTTCAAAAACTACATTTCATTGACTTTCTAACGGTATCAGTCCGTTTGAGTTACAACGGTTGCGTCACATATTCGTACCAACATGTATTTAGCGATATTTTTCTGATATTACTAGGTTGCATCGCTTTTAACAGTGAAACGATTGACTGTGGGACTTAATTGAACTGATTTTGGACTTTGACCTTATAAATGTGATAAATGAGACAATTGGACTCCAAGAAATAACATTCTTCTTAATTTGACATGATTGCTGGAACTCAGCATTACACTGGGCGCTGTGGTAGCGCTTTATTTAAAAATTTAGATAAATAAGTCATTTTTTACTGTGGGACCAATCCTAGCCGTTAGCGCGCGCTGAAGAAATAGAGACAGTTTCAAAAACTACATTTCATTGACTTTCTAACGGTATCAGTCCGTTTGAGTTACAACGGTTGCGTCACATATTCGTACCAACATGTATTTAGCGATATTTTTCTGATATTACTAGGTTGCATCGCTTTTAACAGTGAAACGATTGACTGTGGGACTTAATTGAACTGATTTTGGACTTTGACCTTATAAATGTGATAAATGAGACAATTGGACTCCAAGAAATAACATTCTTCTTAATTTGACATGATTGCTGGAACTCAGCATTACACTGGGCGCTGTGGTAGCGCTTTATTTAAAAATTTAGATAAATAAGTCATTTTTTACTGTGGGACCAATCCTAGCCGTTAGCGCGCTGAAGAAATAGAGACAGTTTCAAAAACTACATTTCATTGACTTTCTAACGGTATCAGTCCGTTTGAGTTACAACGGTTGCGTCACATATTCGTACCAACATGTATTTAGCGATATTTTTCTGATATTACTAGGTTGCATCGCTTTTAACAGTGAAACGATTGACTGTGGGACTTAATTGAACTGATTTTGGACTTTGACCTTATAAATGTGATAAATGAGACAATTGGACTCCAAGAAATAACATTCTTCTTAATTTGACATGATTGCTGGAACTCAGCGATTACACTGGGCGCTGTGGTAGCGCTTTATTTAAAAATTTAGATAAATAAGTCATTTTTTACTGTGGGACCAATCCTAGCCGTTAGCGCGCGCTGAAGAAATAGAGACAGTTTCAAAAACTACATTTCATTGACTTTCTAACGGTATCAGTCCGTTTGAGTTACAACGGTTGCGTCACATATTCGTACCAACATGTATTTAGCGATATTTTTCTGATATTACTAGGTTGCATCGCTTTTAACAGTGAAACGATTGACTGTGGGACTTAATTGAACTGATTTTGGACTTTGACCTTATAAATGTGATAAATGAGACAATTGGACTCCAAGAAATAACATTCTTCTTAATTTGACATGATTGCTGGAACTCAGCGATTACACTGGGCGCTGTGGTAGCGCTTTATTTAAAAATTTAGATAAATAAGTCATTTTTTACTGTGGGACCAATCCTAGCCGTTAGCGCGCGCTGAAGAAATAGAGACAGTTTCAAAAACTACATTTCATTGACTTTCTAACGGTATCAGTCCGTTTGAGTTACAACGGTTGCGTCACATATTCGTACCAACATGTATTTAGCGATATTTTTCTGATATTACTAGGTTGCATCGCTTTTAACAGTGAAACGATTGACTGTGGGACTTAATTGAACTGATTTTGGACTTTGACCTTATAAATGTGATAAATGAGACAATTGGACTCCAAGAAATAACATTCTTCTTAATTTGACATGATTGCTGGAACTCAGCGATTACACTGGGCGCTGTGGTAGCGCTTTATTTAAAAATTTAGATAAATAAGTCATTTTTTACTGTGGGACCAATCCTAGCCGTTAGCGCGCGCTGAAGAAATAGAGACAGTTTCAAAAACTACATTTCATTGACTTTCTAACGGTATCAGTCCGTTTGAGTTACAACGGTTGCGTCACATATTCGTACCAACATGTATTTAGCGATATTTTTCTGATATTACTAGGTTGCATCGCTTTTAACAGTGAAACGATTGACTGTGGGACTTAATTGAACTGATTTTGGACTTTGACCTTATAAATGTGATAAATGAGACAATTGGACTCCAAGAAATAACATTCTTCTTAATTTGACATGATTGCTGGAACTCAGCGATTACACTGGGCGCTGTGGTAGCGCTTTATTTAAAAATTTAGATAAATAAGTCATTTTTTACTGTGGGACCAATCCTAGCCGTTAGCGCGCGCTGAAGAAATAGAGACAGTTTCAAAAACTACATTTCATTGACTTTCTAACGGTATCAGTCCGTTTGAGTTACAACGGTTGCGTCACATATTCGTACCAACATGTATTTAGCGATATTTTTCTGATATTACTAGGTTGCATCGCTTTTAACAGTGAAACGATTGACTGTGGGACTTAATTGAACTGATTTTGGACTTTGACCTTATAAATGTGATAAATGAGACAATTGGACTCCAAGAAATAACATTCTTCTTAATTTGACATGATTGCTGGAACTCAGCAATTACACTGGGCGCTGTGGTAGCGCTTTATTTAAAAATTTAGATAAATAAGTCATTTTTTACTGTGGGACC
Source organism: Hydractinia echinata (assembly GCA_030067915.1). Classification (NCBI taxonomy): domain Eukaryota; kingdom Metazoa; phylum Cnidaria; class Hydrozoa; order Anthoathecata; family Hydractiniidae; genus Hydractinia; species Hydractinia echinata. The sequence goes on along the minus strand of JASGCC010003279.1, from coordinate 5,307 downwards.
AATCCTAGCCGTTAGCGCGCGCTGAAGAAATAGAGACAGTTTCAAAAACTACATTTCATTGACTTTCTAACGGTATCAGTCCGTTTGAGTTACAACGGTTGCGTCACATATTCGTACCAACATGTATTTAGCGATATTTTTCTGATATTACTAGGTTGCATCGCTTTTAACAGTGAAACGATTGACTGTGGGACTTAATTGAACTGATTTTGGACTTTGACCTTATAAATGTGATAAATGAGACAATTGGACTCCAAGAAATAACATTCTTCTTAATTTGACATGATTGCTGGAACTCAGCGATTACACTGGGCGCTGTGGTAGCGCTTTATTTAAAAATTTAGATAAATAAGTCATTTTTTACTGTGGGACCAATCCTAGCCGTTAGCGCGCGCTGAAGAAATAGAGACAGTTTCAAAAACTACATTTCATTGACTTTCTAACGGTATCAGTCCGTTTGAGTTACAACGGTTGCGTCACATATTCGTACCAACATGTATTTAGCGATATTTTTCTGATATTACTAGGTTGCATCGCTTTTAACAGTGAAACGATTGACTGTGGGACTTAATTGAACTGATTTTGGACTTTGACCTTATAAATGTGATAAATGAGACAATTGGACTCCAAGAAATAACATTCTTCTTAATTTGACATGATTGCTGGAACTCAGCGATTACACTGGGCGCTGTGGTAGCGCTTTATTTAAAAATTTAGATAAATAAGTCATTTTTTACTGTGGGACCAATCCTAGCCGTTAGCGCGCGCTGAAGAAATAGAGACAGTTTCAAAAACTACATTTCATTGACTTTCTAACGGTATCAGTCCGTTTGAGTTACAACGGTTGCGTCACATATTCGTACCAACATGTATTTAGCGATATTTTTCTGATATTACTAGGTTGCATCGCTTTTAACAGTGAAACGATTGACTGTGGGACTTAATTGAACTGATTTTGGACTTTGACCTTATAAATGTGATAAATGAGACAATTGGACTCCAAGAAATAACATTCTTCTTAATTTGACATGATTGCTGGAACTCAGCGATTACACTGGGCGCTGTGGTAGCGCTTTATTTAAAAATTTAGATAAATAAGTCATTTTTTACTGTGGGACCAATCCTAGCCGTTAGCGCGCGCTGAAGAAATAGAGACAGTTTCAAAAACTACATTTCATTGACTTTCTAACGGTATCAGTCCGTTTGAGTTACAACGGTTGCGTCACATATTCGTACCAACATGTATTTAGCGATATTTTTCTGATATTACTAGGTTGCATCGCTTTTAACAGTGAAACGATTGACTGTGGGACTTAATTGAACTGATTTTGGACTTTGACCTTATAAATGTGATAAATGAGACAATTGGACTCCAAGAAATAACATTCTTCTTAATTTGACATGATTGCTGGAACTCAGCGATTACACTGGGCGCTGTGGTAGCGCTTTATTTAAAAATTTAGATAAATAAGTCATTTTTTACTGTGGGACCAATCCTAGCCGTTAGCGCGCGCTGAAGAAATAGAGACAGTTTCAAAAACTACATTTCATTGACTTTCTAACGGTATCAGTCCGTTTGAGTTACAACGGTTGCGTCACATATTCGTACCAACATGTATTTAGCGATATTTTTCTGATATTACTAGGTTGCATCGCTTTTAACAGTGAAACGATTGACTGTGGGACTTAATTGAACTGATTTTGGACTTTGACCTTATAAATGTGATAAATGAGACAATTGGACTCCAAGAAATAACATTCTTCTTAATTTGACATGATTGCTGGAACTCAGCGATTACACTGGGCGCTGTGGTAGCGCTTTATTTAAAAATTTAGATAAATAAGTCATTTTTTACTGTGGGACCAATCCTAGCCGTTAGCGCGCGCTGAAGAAATAGAGACAGTTTCAAAAACTACATTTCATTGACTTTCTAACGGTATCAGTCCGTTTGAGTTACAACGGTTGCGTCACATATTCGTACCAACATGTATTTAGCGATATTTTTCTGATATTACTAGGTTGCATCGCTTTTAACAGTGAAACGATTGACTGTGGGACTTAATTGAACTGATTTTGGACTTTGACCTTATAAATGTGATAAATGAGACAATTGGACTCCAAGAAATAACATTCTTCTTAATTTGACATGATTGCTGGAACTCAGCGATTACACTGGGCGCTGTGGTAGCGCTTTATTTAAAAATTTAGATAAATAAGTCATTTTTTACTGTGGGACCAATCCTAGCCGTTAGCGCGCGCTGAAGAAATAGAGACAGTTTCAAAAACTACATTTCATTGACTTTCTAACGGTATCAGTCCGTTTGAGTTACAACGGTTGCGTCACATATTCGTACCAACATGTATTTAGCGATATTTTTCTGATATTACTAGGTTGCATCGCTTTTAACAGTGAAACGATTGACTGTGGGACTTAATTGAACTGATTTTGGACTTTGACCTTATAAATGTGATAAATGAGACAATTGGACTCCAAGAAATAACATTCTTCTTAATTTGACATGATTGCTGGAACTCAGCGATTACACTGGGCGCTGTGGTAGCGCTTTATTTAAAAATTTAGATAAATAAGTCATTTTTTACTGTGGGACCAATCCTAGCCGTTAGCGCGCGCTGAAGAAATAGAGACAGTTTCAAAAACTACATTTCATTGACTTTCTAACGGTATCAGTCCGTTTGAGTTACAACGGTTGCGTCACATATTCGTACCAACATGTATTTAGCGATATTTTTCTGATATTACTAGGTTGCATCGCTTTTAACAGTGAAACGATTGACTGTGGGACTTAATTGAACTGATTTTGGACTTTGACCTTATAAATGTGATAAATGAGACAATTGGACTCCAAGAAATAACATTCTTCTTAATTTGACATGATTGCTGGAACTCAGCGATTACACTGGGCGCTGTGGTAGCGCTTTATTTAAAAATTTAGATAAATAAGTCATTTTTTACTGTGGGACCAATCCTAGCCGTTAGCGCGCGCTGAAGAAATAGAGACAGTTTCAAAAACTACATTTCATTGACTTTCTAACGGTATCAGTCCGTTTGAGTTACAACGGTTGCGTCACATATTCGTACCAACATGTATTTAGCGATATTTTTCTGATATTACTAGGTTGCATCGCTTTTAACAGTGAAACGATTGACTGTGGGACTTAATTGAACTGATTTTGGACTTTGACCTTATAAATGTGATAAATGAGACAATTGGACTCCAAGAAATAACATTCTTCTTAATTTGACATGATTGCTGGAACTCAGCGATTACACTGGGCGCTGTGGTAGCGCTTTATTTAAAAATTTAGATAAATAAGTCATTTTTTACTGTGGGACCAATCCTAGCCGTTAGCGCGCTGAAGAAATAGAGACAGTTTCAAAAACTACATTTCATTGACTTTCTAACGGTATCATCCGTTTGAGTTACAACGGTTGCGTCACATATTCGTACCAACATGTATTTAGCGATATTTTTCTGATATTACTAGGTTGCATCGCTTTTAACAGTGAAACGATTGACTGTGGGACTTAATTGAACTGATTTTGGACTTTGACCTTATAAATGTGATAAATGAGACAATTGGACTCCAAGAAATAACATTCTTCTTAATTTGACATGATTGCTGGAACTCAGCAATTACACTGGGCGCTGTGGTAGCGCTTTATTTAAAAATTTAGATAAATAAGTCATTTTTTACTGTGGGACCAATCCTAGCCGTTAGCGCGCGCTGAAGAAATAGAGACAGTTTCAAAAACTACATTTCATTGACTTTCTAACGGTATCAGTCCGTTTGAGTTACAACGGTTGCGTCACATATTCGTACCAACATGTATTTAGCGATATTTTTCTGATATTACTAGGTTGCATCGCTTTTAACAGTGAAACGATTGACTGTGGGACTTAATTGAACTGATTTTGGACTTTGACCTTATAAATGTGATAAATGAGACAATTGGACTCCAAGAAATAACATTCTTCTTAATTTGACATGATTGCTGGAACTCAGCGATTACACTGGGCGCTGTGGTAGCGCTTTATTTAAAAATTTAGATAAATAAGTCATTTTTTACTGTGGGACCAATCCTAGCCGTTAGCGCGCGCTGAAGAAATAGAGACAGTTTCAAAAACTACATTTCATTGACTTTCTAACGGTATCAGTCCGTTTGAGTTACAACGGTTGCGTCACATATTCGTACCAACATGTATTTAGCGATATTTTTCTGATATTACTAGGTTGCATCGCTTTTAACAGTGAAACGATTGACTGTGGGACTTAATTGAACTGATTTTGGACTTTGACCTTATAAATGTGATAAATGAGACAATTGGACTCCAAGAAATAACATTCTTCTTAATTTGACATGATTGCTGGAACTCAGCATTACACTGGGCGCTGTGGTAGCGCTTTATTTAAAAATTTAGATAAATAAGTCATTTTTTACTGTGGGACCAATCCTAGCCGTTAGCGCGCGCTGAAGAAATAGAGACAGTTTCAAAAACTACATTTCATTGACTTTCTAACGGTATCAGTCCGTTTGAGTTACAACGGTTGCGTCACATATTCGTACCAACATGTATTTAGCGATATTTTTCTGATATTACTAGGTTGCATCGCTTTTAACAGTGAAACGATTGACTGTGGGACTTAATTGAACTGATTTTGGACTTTGACCTTATAAATGTGATAAATGAGACAATTGGACTCCAAGAAATAACATTCTTCTTAATTTGACATGATTGCTGGAACTCAGCGATTACACTGGGCGCTGTGGTAGCGCTTTATTTAAAAATTTAGATAAATAAGTCATTTTTTACTGTGGGACCAATCCTAGCCGTTAGCGCGCGCTGAAGAAATAGAGACAGTTTCAAAAACTACATTTCATTGACTTTCTAACGGTATCAATCCGTTTGAGTTACAACGGTTGCGTCACATATTCGTACCAACATGTATTTAGCGATATTTTTCTGATATTACTAGGTTGCATCGCTTTTAACAGTGAAACGATTGACTGTGGGACTTAATTGAACTGATTTTGGACTTTGACCTCTATAAATGGATAAATGAGACAATTGGACTCCAAGAAATAACATTCTTCTTAATTTGACATGATTGCCGGAACTCACGCTTGACACTGGCGCTGTGGTAGCGTTTTTTTTAAAAATTCAGATAAATAAGTCATTTTTTACTGTGGACCAATCCTAGCCGTTAGCACGCGCTGAAGAAATAGAGACGTTTCAAAAACTACATTTCATTGACTTTTTAACGGTATCAGTCCGTTTGAGTTA
>JASGCC010003278.1:22500-24627 GCA_030067915.1 Hydractinia echinata | reverse complement strand
TAAGAAGACCCTGTGAGCTTGACTTTAGGTCTGGACTCTGTGAAAAGACATTAGGAGGTGTAGTTATAGGTGGGAGCGCAAGCGACAGTGAAATACCACTACTCTTATAGTTTTTTACTTATTCGATTAAGCGGAAGCGAGCTTCACGGCTCATTTTCTAGAATTAAGGCCCCATCGGCGGGTCGATCCGTGTCGAAGACACTGTCAGGTTGGGAGTTTGGCTGGGGCGGCACATCTGTCAAATGATAACGCAGGTGTCCTAAGGTGAGCTCAATGAGAACGGAAATCTCATGTAGAACAAAAGGGTAAAAGCTCACTTGATTTTGATTTTCAGTATGAATACAAACTGTGAAAGCATGGCCTATCGATCCTTTAGTCTTTAGGAGTTTTAAGCTAGAGGTGTCAGAAAAGTTACCACAGGGATAACTGGCTTGTGGCAGCCAAGCGTTCATAGCGACGTTGCTTTTTGATCCTTCGATGTCGGCTCTTCCTATCATTGTGAAGCAGAATTCACCAAGTGTTGGATTGTTCACCCACTAATAGGGAACGTGAGCTGGGTTTAGACCGTCGTGAGACAGGTTAGTTTTACCCTACTGATGAAGTGTTGTTGCAATAGTAATTCTGCTCAGTACGAGAGGAACCGCAGATTCAGACAATTGGCATTTGCACTTGCTTGAAAAAGCAATGGTGCGAAGCTACCATCTGTTGGATTATGACTGAACGCCTCTAAGTCAGAATCCGTGCTAGAAAGCAATGATAATTACCTCTGGATAATCTTAGGCGAACAAGAATAGAACGGCTTCTGTCGTTCCTAAGTCCCAATGCACTAAGTCGGAGAAAAACCGTCGAGGTGCTGCAACTATCAAAATCTAAAATTTCCAGAGATAAATCCTATGCAGACGACTTAAACAAGAACGTGGTATTGTAAAAAGTAGAGTAGCCTTTGTGCTACGATCTTCTGAGATTAAGCCTCTGTTCGACAGATTTGTCACTTTGTGACAAGTCCTTTTTTTAACCAACTGCTTTGTACCGTGGAGTACCAGTTATCTTGTGCTTACCTGAATTTTTTTTTAAAAAGGGTGATCGGTGCGTGCTGTACCATTTATCTTCCTCACCTCGGTTTAATTTTTGGAAACACAGATGTATGGATTACAAGTGTATGGATTACAAGTGTATGGATTACAAGTGTATGTATATATGGATTACAAGTGTATCGATTACAGCAAGAATTACGACTCACGGCTAGGGCCAGGGTTACGGGAAGGCCTAGGTTAGGCCTAGGGGTAAGGCTACTGCTCTGCATATGGTTACAGGCCGAAAAAAGGTCAAATTTTTAAAAAAAAAATTTGTGGTGTGGCGTACCCTCTCACTTCTTCAATTTCTGAAGCCGTTTGTGCGATATGCCCCTATTCTGTTATTTTCAGGTCCCCTGAGGTTTATCCGTCATGGAAATATGTCCGGAATGTTAGCGGGCCACTCAGTAACAAACGCGCATGTGTTACGGCACATTCCGGTTCACTTAAAAAAAAATCGATTTTTTTTCCTAAGTCCCCACTTTGAAGTCAGAAACTGGAAAAACGTGCTATATAATGTAGAGAGGGTAGAACAGAGAAGCAATGTGAAATGAGTGAACTCGACTAGAGTTTGGTTGTAGTTGTTTCTTTGTGACACAATCTCTTATGCGTTGGTATCAGAGTACATTTGTGTTGCTGTAAAGACTGTTGAGTTGTCATTCAGTTCTTACGGTAATACGGCTCTGGCTCAAGCAATGAAATGCGAGTCAAATTTTTGTTCTTGCAGGACATTACTTATGTGTGTGCACGGGCTAACTGCTAGTCAATTAGTAGTTTGTAGTCTCTAAAGATAGTGATATCTTTCTCACTGGTGGCTCTTGTGATGTTGGCAGATGCTGTTCAACTGATCCTGGGTTACTGAGAAGGAACGGTAGAAGGGCAAACATTCTGAAGCGTATGAATTGCAGTTATTTCTAAGGAATTGGCTACGATTTTACGTTGACGATTGTAGGAACGAACGCCTGCGCCTGTAACACGATACGTATTGCAGGCTGTAGTGTGTTTAAGTGAATGTAGCTGCTTGCTATTTCACGTCCGTAGTTACCTGGTTGAT
>JASGCC010003277.1:0-24627 GCA_030067915.1 Hydractinia echinata | reverse complement strand
CAACCTAGGTACTCCCGGGAACTGAGCTCCTTGTTTCCCTTCAGGGATGTTAAATTCGGCTGCCTACAGCACCGGCCATATGTCCGGCAGGATCGCAAATGACGCAATGCCTCCTTTGTTTTTGATGATGGCATATGCCTCCACCTCCACAGTCTTTGCATATTGATCTTCGCCTTTGAAGATGGCATATGCCCCCACCTCCACAGTCCCTGCATATTGATCTCTCCCTTTGATGTGGGCAAATACTTCCACCTCCACATTCCTTACAGGCGGATCTCACCCTTTGATGGGGGCATATTTGACTTCCCTTGCAGTCCTTGCAGCGGGATCTTATCCTTGAATGGTGGCAGATTTGACTTCCACTACAATCCTTGCACCGGGATCTTATCCTACCATGCTTACAAATGCTTCCACCTCCACATTCCTTACAGGCGGATCTCACCCTTTGATGGGGGCATATTTGACTTCCGCTGCACTTTTTGCAGGTGGATCTCACCCTTTGATGGGGGCACCTATTACATTCATTTGACGCCTTCCTTTTATCCAGGCAGCATATACAATTTTTTGTCGGTTTTCCATTTTTCATCACCCTAAATGCATCCGGCAAAAGACTCTTTTTACATTTTTGACAGCCCTTGGTTCCCTCCATATTGATTTGTTGTATTTGTCCTATGGGGATAAATACAAATTGTGCTCAAGCCAAAATCTTCCAACTCCTGGGGTGTTCCAGCCTCACGTACAGGCAGGAGTGTTTCGATCTTTTCAGCTCAGCTTTGATGTCAGTCCAATCGGGGATCATGTTCGTCTCCTCGTCAATCATCCTCATGTCACTCCTTTCCGAGGGGTACCAGAGGAAGAGTTGCTTCTTTTGACGTCGAAGATTCTTGGGCAAATCCGTATACGCTTGGGTTAATAGCCACAAGCTGTGCTTGCGATGCCTTCCCGAAATAGCAAGTTCAAGTAGGGATTGTCGACGTTTATCGAAATCCTCGTTCGCCATACAATCGTCGACTATGAAGAGACTCTCCTCGCCTGCCAGGAGCGATGATACCCTTCCTATCCATTCAAACAGCTGATCCTTGGGATCTATCAAAAAGACATATGGGTCCTTCCAGAGCGATTTCCTTTCCAAATAGGTGGTATTCCATTTCAGGGTAGGGCATAGTATCACAATATTGTTGAAGTGCTTCTTATACTCCTGCTCGAGGAGGTCCAGGACACGCTGCGTTTTCCCGCATGACGTTGGACCTGTAAAGATTGCCGTATGTGATTCCTTCACGACGTCTAACATTTACTAATAGCTGCCCACTTCCGATCATGAATTTTTGGGTATAACGCTGCACACGAAGAACATATTAACACACCCCATGTTTATTCTCCAAAAGACCCCGACAGGCAGGGCATAGCTTGGTATTTCGAGCCTTATATTCAAGTGGTAGTGGAGTATATGTTAATTTGCCCTGTAGACATCGCAATACCTTGCGGTATCTCTCGACGAGTAGTGCCTTTTCTTCCTGACCCTCGGGGGGTGCTTCGATGGGTTCGATGTACTGGGGTATGATACCATATGTAAATAGGCTATACAAAAGTAGATAATTTTCATCCTGCTGAATATCTCTAATACCACTATCAGTGGCAAGAATGTCTACCTTTTGTTCGATAACAGGGTCCTTACATTTTGTACGCCGCCTGGCCTTAGCTTTATCGAGGCAACCTATGCAGCTTTTTGTTCGGCTATTCCCTCTAAGCTTGAAACTGTCCAGGGTTAACAATTTTTTACATTTTATACAGATTTTATTCACTTACTTGAAGGCACTCGCCCTGTGTAATGCTTTGGAAACATCGGCAAGCGTTGGGGACTTACCGGTTTCAACATACCTAAAAGGTATCTTGTAGTCAATGTGCAAATATTCGTAGAGCTCCCAGGTGTAGCCCCCAGAAAACTGGGCCTCAATATGGGCCCGACAAATATTCATTAACTCATATAGAGGCTGAGTCCCTATATGTTCACATTTTGTACGACGTTTGCGTGATATCTTGCTAATATTAAGGCAATTTATGCACTGCTGATTTAGCTGACCACAAGGCTTGATCCTGAAATTATCCAGGGCTAAGACTTTTTTGCATTTTGAGCAGTTTTTACCCTCATCCATTTCTATTTGCCCCCTTGGGGCAAATAGAAATTTTATCAGACGCTCATTTTGGTTGCTTGGGCACAATACTTGCAGGCAACCAGCCTTTCTTGACGGCCATTTTACGAGAAGCTCGGCCTGCCGCGAAATAGGCAGTCATCTTGAGGATATCATTCACGTCCATTTTTGCAGATGGGCGTGAAATACCCAGGATTTTCTTGCCCCCAAGGGCATAAGCGAAGGTAAAACTAAGGTCCACAACGGTCTCATATAGCATATCCAGGATCTCCTTTTCCTTCGGGGTTACGTTGCTTGTCATTTATTAGAGCATTTTAAAAAAATCAGGATGAGCCTTGACCTTTTGTTGAGGTTCGGGGGTTGATTTGTGGGTTTCTCCGCCATTTTTGGCAGGGCTGGCAAACTTATACCAGACGCCAACAGCTATCATAAGCACGGCAAGCGTACCTAAACCATAAAGGTATACATCCGTTGACCTGCTAGAACCTGTCACAGGTTCTTGATCATCTTGCGAAGGTTCTTTGCCCACGTTCTTCTGCAGGTCGGCCTTGTTCCTTCGGTTCCATTCGGCAAGTCTCTTGCCAGCAGCAACACGACCCTCATTTTTCTTGGTTATGGCCCTCTCCTCTTGTTTCCCTTCCTGTTCACTCATTTATATTATAGTACCGTCGTCTTAGGCTCTTCCTTATCCTCCACCTCATCCTGTTTCTTTTTGGAAATATGTCGGTATGCCCTGCCACAAGCAGTGGGGCCAAACACCTCCCAATGGTACAGTACACTAGAATACCAAGATCTGTCATGCTATCCCGGATTATGGGGTCTTCTTCGATATCCCGACGTAGCTCGTCAATGCTGTCGCTATCCACGAGGTTCCCAATCATGCTAGCATATAGGCTGATAACATGGGTAGACAATGCCCTGGCCGTCTTCCCCCCCTTCTCCTGGATTTCCCGCTGTCCATACTCTGTATGTACCTTATCGAAGGCCTCCTCCGGAGCCTTGTTAACAAACCCTTCTGTGCATTTTTTGGGCAAAAGGTGCCCCTTTCCTTTCCTAAGGGCATCCTTTAAAATTTGGCGATTATCGATGGGTTTCTCTACATGTTCATATTCTGTAGGGGCTGTGTCGAATACTTGTGCGATATCAGACATCCTTTTTATTAGTGGTCGATATCGAAAAAGTATGTAAGCAATCAGAGCATACGGTAAAATTACAGCAATATACAAACACACATCCATTTTATTCCCTTTCAGGTGGCAGGCGGTAATGGCCTCTGGCAAGCGTTGAAATTTGATCAGGTTGAATGATCCGTTTATCATCTGCCCTGTTGAGTGCCAGCTTGCTCAACTCCTGGGTATAGACCTTATGGTTTTTATTTTGAATTAGGACCTGACTCTTGTAGACGTCAACGCCCTCTTCCAGGCATCGCTGATAGTCGTCGAAGGTGATGGATTTCTTCGTCACACATCTTTTAACACCCTTGGCCTTGCGATCCCCACCCTCCGGTGCAAGGCTCTTATAGGCGTATGCCTTGGCCCTCAGGGTGATGAACTCAGTCATGACCTTCCCACTTAATTCGTCTTTCATGAGGCCTACGACCTTCTTGTTTTTCCCTATAGGAAGAGGCCTGTTATCATCAGGATTATAGGCACTTGTGTCAAATATTTTTTCGACGTCATCCTTGATATCACGGTAAAAGTCCTCTGTTCGAATAAGGTAAACGAAGCTGTCCGTATCCATGTAGAATAGCTGTAATTTAGAACCATATTTGGGTTGCATAAAATCATAGTGAAATTCATACATGACCATCTTTGACAGATCCAGAATGGCCTGACCTATATATACGGGCTTGTTCATCTTAATTTCGGTCTTGCCCATCTCAACACCGAGGAGGTGCTTGCTAAACCGATTTACACCTTTGAAGTTCGGTTTCATCACGAGTTTCGTGTACTTCTCCTCATTTGTGACCAGTTGGATGTTGCGGTGGTTCCGGATGTTTTCAATAGTCTTGCCGAACACGCTTAAATTCATAAGCTTGTAGAAGTCCTTCTCGAACTCGTTTTTGGCAGCCGTTCTAAGCCTTGTGTTGTGATCGATGTACCCCTTCAGCCACGCCTTCTGATTGAACCAGATGACCCTATGGACCTTCTTCAATTCAAGTCCATGTTTTATAGCCTCGTGAAGGGCTCTGATATGTACCTCCGTTTGTTTTCCAAATTTGGTACCAATTTCTCGACCCTGTTTATCAACCTGCGCTCCGGTAGGAATGGCAACTCGTTATGTTTGTCGTGTAGCTCCTTTGGATAGTCGATATCAACCTCTAATATGTACCCATGCTTATTATCTCTAACGAGCTTCTCGATCCGCCTTTCGGTAAAGGCCTCTACGTTCGATACCCATTTGAATCCATCCGTGGGCAGATTTTGACGCATCGCCCAGCCGTATAAGTTGTTTGCGTCGAGGTACTGGAGGTAGGATGATTCAACCTCCTGATCGTACTGGTCTCCCATGTACTTGTTATTCGCCTTGGCATAACGGTGTACAGCTTGGACTATACCCCCACGGATACCTTTTTCGAACATCAATAGCATGTCGGGGTCTGTGAGAAGCTCTAGCTTAATCTCCGTAAATTTCAGTGCTGCTTTCCATGCCAAACCAGGTGCGCTGTAGAAGTGTACAGGGTCAAGGTTGTAGTTGTCCAAGCACACGCCTCGAATTGTCTCAAAGACGTCGGCTAATAGCAGGACATCTATCTTCAGATAGGTGTTATGGTAGTCCCCCATGGTAACGTTATCACCTCCTGGGGTTATACAATTCCATACCTTTTGTGCGTAGGTATAGTCATTGTCGCTGATACCCTTCATATTCAGCTTACTGTAGAACGCATCCTTTGGAGGTAGCTCCAACTCTTCGAATCGCTGCCATCCATCCATATACTTATAGGGGTACACGCCCTTTCTCAGCATTAGCCTGAAGGTATCATCTTTGTCGATGAACTTTGCCATCGATGGTACGTTTGCCTTTACCTGCTCCATGTCTAACTGCTTCGTGGTATTCGAGTTGCAATTTTTACACCAAAACTTTGCCATATATTCAGTGTCTATGCCATGGAATTCTAGACAGGTATCTGCACACCGCTGGCATTTCATACCAGCGGCGTTTGTTCCAATGAGATTGCTTGCTAATTTATCCAGGCTGGATGGCATGAGTCGACAACTATCGATAAACCTAATCTCAATCTTCTTGTACGCCTCCCCATCACCAGATCCCATACCTCCAAGGGGTACCTTAATTTTAACGTTGAAGCTTATATATTTCTCCTTGTTCTCAGCGATGCACCCAATGTCCTGCATGTTGTACTTCTCGCCCAGTTCCCGGATGAAGAGATGGGCATCGTACCCGCTTAGGTTGTGGAATATGATGGGTATGTGGTTGGGTATCTTATACTTCAAATTACAGCTGTTATGCGCGGCACCCCTGTACAACCCCGTTTAGTGACAATGGTCCCGAACTTTGCGGTTATTCTCACAGTCATCGAAGGGCTTTAGACAGATATGGCATTTCGATGCCTCGTCATGTTCTCTTTTTAGTACCTCTGTTAGGGGTAGCATGTCCTGCTGAGGGTAGGTATAGTAGAGACGCCTCACCTCGTCCTCAAGATGGTTGACGAAGCGGGTGACGCAATCCTTGCCCCTATAGACTTTTAGGGGGTCTGGTACATCCCCATAGGCAAAGGTACTATATGTGCACCAGCCAGATGGTACATGCTTGCTTAGCTTTTTTGTCTTGGTCTCCCTGGCATCCTCCTCTACCGAGATTAGCAGGCTTTCAAAATCCGCATATATGGCAAAGGGTACCTTAAATTGCATCTGGCCATCTCTGTAGAATAACCATTTTTCGGCCTCTGCTGGCATCGTAATTTTAACAGCACCATGGTCTATACAATACCTATAATGCTTATCCCTCGATTCAGCTGTGGGAAAGCCTTGTAGGCAGTTTAAGCAAAAATGCATTGCATTTCTATTATTCGAGATCTCTTTGCCCAGGAGGCTCGATAAACTTTTGACAGCTGTATAGTGAGTCTTTTTGTCATTAGTGATAAGCAATAGGGTCACCACCTTGGTACGTCCGTTGCGCACCGATCGACGTAGGATGTTGATATTTTTCCCGTTATATATAGGACATATACCGCAATGTCGGGGTTATTCGCCTCAAATTTGTATATACTTTTGATACTTGTTGGGAACTCTATACCATCCCAGTTATAAAGGTCCATATATGGTTTCATCTGAGATTTTCTATTCGGGTTCGTCCCTATCTCCTCATGATGCAAGGATGCTATAATGGCCCACTTGAAACACTCCTCATCCCCATTTTTAGGATTAATGATTGCCTTTTTCAAGGCTATCCATTTAGGTATCTTGATGTACGATGAGCCTTTTGTTAGTTTCAATTTATGGAAGTCTACATCAAGGTGTAAAATTCGACCTATCGTAAAGCCACTCTTGGGGAATGCTGGATTTTCCACATGTGTTTTAATCTGGGCAAACATCGTATCCAGCATGTCATCTACGTTGCTACCCTGGTATACTGATGCCATATTACTAAGAAAGGCTTTATTCGCCTCCTCATACTTGTCCTTGGTTCCCTCTATTGGCTTCCTCCAATGGATCCATAGTGACAGCTGTATCTTTGCCGACCCCATATCTTCCACCTGTCCCTCAACCAAGGTTTTCACGTTTGCTCGCACCATCCCTATATACCCGTCGACGTCCGCCCCTCCTATACCGGGAATGCGAAAACTTCGGAAGGTCCTATGGTGAGCATGCTTATGTTCCTGAGGTGTAAAATCTTGCCCCGGCTGTTCATGTAGATAGTCTTCCTCGGCCTCCTTTTCTACCTCGTCATGAAGTGTAGGTCTTATGTTGGCTGCCATGCCATAGAGTCCCATCACCCACGTTTAAAGGCTGTATAGGTCCTCTTGACCCCTCCTTTATAGGTTTGGGGACAGCATCAACTAACCAGCTGTACCATCCCTTCATCCCATCTCTTACAACAGAACGATTTTTCGACAGCTCCTGTTTCTCGAATATATCCATCTCGGATGGGGGTAATAGCCAGTTGTGCCATTCCTGGATTTTATTCCCTATAGCTGGACGAGTCTTGGCCATCTCATGTTTCTCGAATATATCCATATCCTCTTGTGCCATGGGTCTGACTGGTTGTATAGACCTCCTAGGTTGCTCCTCCAATAAAGAAATCAATTCAGCCTTGCGTAGTCTATAATACCCGGATAAGCCACGGCTTTTTGCGATATCACGTAACTGTTTTACGGTGTGTGTATTCATTTCTTTATTGTAGAGAATTTTACAATATCGGAGGATTTCATTCTGCTCGACTAACACAGTTATTCCCCTCTTTATTGTGCATGCGTTGAGTTTTTGATGATTATTAGTATCATTAGGGAATTACCCTGTGCTAGAATTTTAACTCATTTGATGTATTTAATGACGTCATCATTTAATAGGGACTTTACCCCTACTCAACACCGCATGATATAGACTTTACCCTATTAGGTATGGTATGATACCGCATGGTACCGCAGGGTACTGGATTTATTGGGTTTGACTGTGACTTGCTGTGACGTCACTGTGTATGCGCACGCGACTGTGCCAGAAGGAACATTTATCCATCTCTGGTTTTGCGTTTTTTCTGCATATTCTTTTAAAATAAGCTCTCAATCGCAGAGGGAAAACTTGCATACAAAAACCATTTTTGAAAACAGTGATCAGAATGTTTGATAAAATTTTAAAGCATGCAGTAAGTTTGACGACCTCCTACATAGGGCATTTTTAAAAATCTTAATCAACACGCAAAGGCTGGGTTTATTCTTGACTAGTTTTTTTCCTCTTTTGACACAACATGTTCTAATTAGTTTTTTTTTAAATCATCTCTTTAATAATAGCCGTATTCCGTCTGTCTGAAACACGAAATGCGATATAAGAAGGACGGGCGACCCCGTTGGATTTTTCCACGGGTTGACGACTAGTCTATATTATATTACCTGTATACGTTCTGTCTGTCATGCAAAATGGTACCGCGAATAGCGAGACGCACGCAATACGGTATAAAAAGGACGGCCACCGATTAGTTTTTATAAAATCAAAACTTGCACAAGTTCTTGTGCAAGCCTATGCGCAATGCATGACTGCAGCTGTTACACACAATAGTGCATTGCGCAGGCACTTGCAGAAGTCCTTGTATGTTATTTGCTGCTGCAAATTTTGGTACGTGTAACGATACATTTATATAAGACGCATTTCTTCATGACAAGTGTTGTCTGAACCACTGCCGCAGATACTGTTGTAGATAACACATATGATAACCGATATGATGACGAAGATAATTCTTCAACAAGTAAAAAAAATACTAAAACAATAAAAGCTTCTATCGACATTGTTATTTTGTCGTCATAAAGTTGTATATTTTACGTTTTTGAAAAATTAAACATATGTTCACTTCATTTGTCATTTCTAAGAAAAAAAAACTCTCATCAATACTCCTTTTCATAAAAAAAATACGTAATCACATGAAAACGAGGCAATGGATGCAAAAATTTATTTTCGCGAAAAAAAATGGCGACAGTGAATGGAGGAAGTATGTCATTGGGGAGAGAATGTGCTGCTTATGGATGTTCAGAAAGACTGTATAAGCTATAAAATGGAATAAGAGTGCACACTGGAAATAATTTTTTTAGCTTTCCTAAATCTCAAGCCGAAATAAAGGTCTGGTGTAGTTTAATAAAACGTCAGCATGGGAGAGACGGTTTCAAAGTTACTAATGCTACTAGGATATTTCCAAGCACTTCCTAGCCAAAGACATATATAGACCACCTGGATGAACTAAATCGAGGCTCATAAACAATGCGAAGCCTTTATTACATTCTTGGAACAATTTTCAGGTTGAGAAAGTCCCAAGAAAAGCTCCAATGCAGCGTTTATCTCCAAGAAAAAAATGTAGACTGTCTGTTGAATCTGAAAACATTGCTAGCAATGTTTCTGAAATTGATTTTGACATTATAGATGGCCAAAGTAGTAATAGTAAGGACAGTAATAAAAGAGTAGAAGACCTTATGAAGAGAAAGAAGAACTCATTACTAAACTCCAACAGTTGGAAAATTTACATTGTAAACCCCCTTCTTTTAAGGAACATGTGATGTCTTCAGACAAAAACTGCAATCATTACACAGGCATGCCAAGTACTGAGATATTAACTGCTTTGTTGGATTTTATTGATCCCGGAATCGATGGTTCAAATATTATTTTATATACGATACAAGAGGCAGAAAGCGAATTTTTTCACCACTGGAATCTTTCATAGTAACACTAGTGAGGCTACGACGAAAGTTTGATGTGAAACATTTGGCTTATCTTTTCAATGCTTCTGAAGGGACAATATGCAATACAATAAATACATGGATAAACTTTTAAAATTAGGAATTAGGAACCATCAACATATGGCCCAGCAAAGAACAAATACAAAAATACATGCCAGAATCTATGTCACAAAAATATCCACACGTAAAATGTATAATCGATTGTGTTGAATTTAAAATAGCAGTTCCAAATTCACTCTTTCTTCACAAAATGATATACTCTGACTTTTATTGAGTGACTACCGTAATTAGTAAACACAACTCCGGAGAGATCAATGAAATTCAAAACATCCATCGCCTCGTTTTCATGCACGCGACTTTTTTTATGAAAAGGAGTATTGACATACAAAGAGATGTATTGAATATTGTGATACCAATCCACTCTTTTAATTGCTTGCTATTGGAAACTAGGACATATACTTTTATTGGACGAGATTAAGATGGTTCGTACATGCTAGAAACTAACTTAAATCTGATTAATGAATTTAATTTTATTGTTATCAATTTTCTTAAGACGTTTAACAGAAACCACTTCTGTTTGTATGATTTAGCTTACGGTATATTTTTTATAAACATTAAACAAAGTGGAAGTCAAAGTTCTGTCGAAATAATAGAACAAAACTTATGAGTTTTATGTGTAAAAATGGATGCAAAGACAGCAAACAAATTAATGAGGGCCGTAGATAACAATCAACTGAGATACCTTGCTCGAAAGTTGTTAATAAAAAGGCGCTTGAAACAACAAACTTTAGTTGGTTCAGATAATCTTTTGACATCAGTATAAAAAGACGAAAAATAGAGGTTGTGAAACTTCTTCTATTCTATGGAGCCGATGTTAACTGTATGTGCAGTTTTCGCAGAAGTCCATTACATTTAGCTGTTGACGAAGAACGTTATGATCTAAAAGTAGCGAAACAACTGCTAAAACATGGAGCGGATAGATGGGAACACAGTCTTACACGAGGTTGCAAGATATCAATTTGGAGATGACCTTCTCAAACTCTTACTCTAACACCTCAAACAAACCGACCTTAAAGCGACCAATAATAATGGAGAAACGCCGTGCTTTGTGGCTGCTAAAGCTCGAAATGTCACAAAGGTTATTCACTTCTTGGAACATAGCGTGACAACTTACGCAGCTAAGGTAGAATCCTTTTTCCACAAAGCAATCGACACGGAGCAGTTGCCTATCATTGAAATAGTGGCAGCGTATAGTGCTCTTCATCCATTAAATAAACACAATCAAACACCGTTTCTTTACGCGCTATACAAAAACATAAAAGATAAAGCCATTCTGAAGTTCTTGCTTCAATTGACGACCAATATAAACTGTCATGATATGCACGGTAATACGCCTCTGCATTTCGCCAGCTACAATAATAACGCTGACATTGCATTATTATTAATTAAAAACGGAGCAGACGTTACATATCGTAATGAAAGGGGGGTAAGTCCAATGCATATTGCTGCATCTGAAGGAAATGAAGAGATTATAACACATCTTTGTGTCTCCAATGATATGCAGGCCAAAGATTTGAAAAAGAAAGATATACATGGAAGAACACCGTTAAGAATTGCTTGTATTAACCATCGCAAGGAGATCATCAAAATTATTTTAAGAGCGTATATAGTTAAATATCGAAACATACGAAAGAATAGAGATGTGATAAACAATCTTCCAGAAATTTTGACCCTTCTTTTTGGACCTCATAACAAACACTTTGTTAATCTAAATAGTGAAACGTTTCTTCAAAATTCTATCCTTGATGCACTCTTGGACGCCATTGATATCAATAAAAGAAACGTTTGGTAAACCACTGTTACTGAAAGCTGTTGAAGCAAAACATGAAATACATGTTGAAATGTTGATCAGTCATGGCGCCAACGTAAACATCCAGGATTGCAGCGGCAACACATGTTTACACGTAGCAGCAGAGCAAAGATCATTCCAAATTTTCTTCCTTTTACTGAAGCATGGAGTCATAACCGAAATTCAGAACTCACTGGGTCAGCTTCCTTTGCATGTTGCATTTGAGTACAGGTTTCACCAAGGTGTTTCAGAACTCTTGAAATATCACGGAAGTAATTCAAAAATTGTAGTAGATGTTGACGGAAATACAGTCCTTCACACTGCAATAGAAAATTATGATTTTTCTGATTCGGCGTTTGTTAACCTGCAAGAACTACTGTGGTTATACCCTGGCATTAAATCCATTCAAAATTTTGCTAAAGAAACTCCGCTAATTACGGCAACTAAAAGTGGTCAACCAGAGATAGTTTCGTTGCTGTTGACGCATAATGTTGATGTCACTAAATGTGATCAAGTTGGTTTGAATGCTATTGATTACGCTTTACTAACCAAGCGAAAGGATATCATCGTTGCCTTGATATCTTCAAATCTTGTAGATGTGAACAACGTGAATAAAAATGGCGACTCAATACTTCATTTAGCAGTAAGAGCAAAAAATGAGATGGTCATAAATTTGTTGCTGCAGAGTGAAGACTCACAGTTAGAAATAAACAAACAAAATTCAGATGGAGACACAGCGTTGCACTTAAGTTTCAATGATCATGTTAATATTTCAGCAGCTGAAATACTACTAGAGAAAGGTGCATCTCCATATGTGAAAAACAAGAACAACGAATCCGCTTTGACACTGGCGTCCAAAAGGAGAGAAATTACTCTTACGAGCTTATTTTTCTTTTTACTTGACGATACTGTTACTGATTCGTTGGCGAGTGATTTTGGTTGCCCTATTTGCTATGAAATTCCGAAGACAATATTTAAGTGTGAAAATGGACACGATTTTTGTGCTGAATGTGCAACGAAATTAGAACTCTGCCCGATGTGCAGGGTATCACTTCTCTTTAATTGCTTGCGTAATACAACAAAGGAAGCGGAATTATCCGATGCCATATTTGAAAAATTGATAAAATTGAAACCACAATATTTGTAATATGACAGACTAACACGTGACATCATAATGTGAAGAATAGGAAACTATGTTATTTTTTTATTTTTAACACATTTTTTATATAGCAAGATTCTTTTTCTGACAGATTGACAAGTTACCTTTCGTATTCGAAACAAAAACCTCCATGCCTTAAAGTTGCGTACGGATAGTGCGGATTGTAATAAAAATGTACATAAACAATGATAGATTATATAGATCAGTAAATGTATATAAAAAATTTAAAGTTTCATACAATGCTAATATATGCCTTTTTTAACCTTTTATTGGCTGAGATTCCAAAAAAAATGTGGAAAATTACTTAAATTTCGATGTGATTTTCTCCTTAGAAGAACATTTGCAAACAGAAAATATTTAACTGTTGGAAAAACTCTTTGCTCTTCTTTCATTTCTTTTTGTGGACATAATTCCGTGTCTCCTATGTAAAAACAGTGAAGGGGTTCCGCACCTTACCACCACAGTGGACGCCATATGACAACCGAAGCCAGTAAAAGGTTAAGGTATTAGAGGTGCCTTTGTGTTTGTGTCCGGCCATGTCACGCTCACTGTAAAATGTCAATTAAAAGGTGAAATAATAATTCCCCATGAAATATTCGTATTATCGTTTTTTGTTGACTAAGAGCAGCCTTCTGCCAGTACCAATTTAACCCTATGTTAAAGAGTATGACAAGCAGAAACAAAGCATGCGTATTACGTACGTTGTGTGGAAAGAGAAAAATATACGTTAAGAAATAATATTATGAAATTGCAATTGAACCCTCTATGGTGGGCACTTGCGGGATCAAAACTTGTTGTGCGTTTTTAAAATTTCTTCTTTTTAGAAAGATTAGATTTGAAATATTTCCTGGGTCATACTTGAAGCAGAAGTAACTGGTAAATAGTTAAATAGACGGATTAAAAGTCCCTTGTATTTACTGCGTTAGAGTAAGAGAGGACTATGACTGGATGAAGATCAAGATAAATACTACTCTTATAAATGAACATGCAGCTGTTGTAAGTGTTGAGGAAATGTGCGGGGAAAATAGAGGTATCCCCTATAGGAAGGTTCCACTGCACTTGTTTGATTTTTAAAATTTGATTTATATACTTGATGGAGAATTGCAACTGTGAGTAGTTTTATCCGAAGAATCTAAGCTCGGTGCTGTTTATTGATGTATCCGCCAAATTAACGCTTTATGATGATGCTGTCCAAAATCTGCAAATTGTTCATACTATCTGAGATCCAGCGTCGCACAGCGGATGTAGGACTACAGAATAAATGTCTTCCACCATTTTGGTTTGAGTCAAGCAGTTGACATATATATAAAAGACAATTAAAAAAATTCCATTATTTAAACCGTAGTGGTCATATTGTTATGAATGAGCGTCCCCGGCTCATTTTGTGAATATCAAAAATGAGTACAAAGAGGATTATTGGCTTGTTATTGAATGCTTTAAGACCAATGTAAAGGAATTAGCATAAAAAATAGTGTCGCAACAGCTATATTTCCTAAGTTTCAGAATTTAGGCATTTTAGGGAAGGGCGATAAGACTTTTCGAAGAAAATAATGGATTTGGACCGAATAACAAAGAAATAGATATAATTTTTTTAGCGATTTCTTCCAAGCCTGTACATATTCTGAGAAAATTTCAAACCAAATGAGCTTGTCTTATCTTTTTAGGTCAAATGTTGTTGAAGTTAAATTTTTATATCCCACGACACGACATGAGCAAGGTTAATGCCCGGCATTATAGACCACCACTCAGTTCATTGTGAATTTTCAAAGGATGTCTGTCACCCTTAATACTTAAACACAGCCTATATCAAACACACATAAATGTTGTAAAGCTTTGGAAATATTAGTTTTCACCAGATACTCAAAATTGTCATTTAACAAAAAGAGTGACCACTAACTGCTTTTGGCTTAGCCGGGAGAACCAGCATAATTTTTCTTATCAACGGGAAAATTACTCATTTTGATTGGTTACTTCTATTGTTCTTACTCATGTGATCAATATCGAGAAATCCTTTTGTTTTGAGCGAATGGCCTCACTCACCTAAACAAATATAATTAATTCTCCTATTATCTAAGAGGGTAAGATGTGACCACGCCGGTTTTGTGCTGATTAGTTGATTTTAATTCGGGTTTGCTCTGAGCTTGATTTGAATTTTAGGGATTTGCTCCGACACATTCGTTTGCGTCTGAGCTTTCGTTTGAAAGAAACTCATTTTATTACCCTCGAAAAAGCTTATTTAAGTAGGTATTTTTAGCTTTGATTGGAATAAAAGCACAGGCTGTCATTCCGAACAACATATTTGGCACAATGTGCTGCCTTTTTTAAAACCTGTTTACCCACACTGACGTGCCTATAAACTGCTAATTATGTCAATACACTCAAAATTGCTAAGTTAGTTATAACTTCACCATTAACCATAATATAAAGTTATGGTAGTTAAACATAATAAATTAATGAAATGTGTAAGTTAGGTTTGCAACTTTGTTGAGCTAAAGTTAAAAATCAGCTTGGTGAAAATAACACAAAATGAAAGAAAGAATAAAGTTGGATGAAATGGGTTCTATCAAACTGAACAAAAAACCCTAGCTAGCCAGCCCTTGATCACAATGTACGTTTATAGCCGAAATATTAAAATTGATTTGTTTGTTGCATGGCTAAAAATACTATGAAACATTCCTTAAACTGTACAAAAGTATAGAAAACAAATATTTCTCAAATACACAGCATTTAAAAGATACAAAGTTCTAAAAGGTTTAAAATAGATACCGCTACACAGATTTTCCAGATAGACGAGACTATATCCAACATGCGATTCCGTGCTTTTAATTTAGAAGAAACTTGGTATACTTTGGCTCGCTCAACCATGCCGCTAGGGATTTAAAAAACTGGACGGGGGTTATTTTTGTGACTATAGCTGTAAATAATCCTCTGGTTTTTAAAAAAGAAACTTGTTTTACTTTGCCTCGCATACTGACAGACGTATACGGGTATTATAATATAGATAGTTAACCCGTGGAAAAATCCACGGGGTCGACCGTCTTTAAATTAACGCTATTTCGTGTCCCGTAGCACGACGTTTTTCTTGCAGACAGACAGAAAGAATACGGCTATTATAAAGATACTAGTCGGTCACCTATGGAAGAATCGACGGGGTCGCCCATCCTTTATATATTGCATTTCGCGTTTCCGTAACACGATGTTTTTTCTCGCGGACAGACAAACAGAATACGGCTATTATTATAGAGCCAGGGCACCCGGCGTCGAAACGCCGGGTTAAGCCAGAAGAAATGGTGTGAGCCAACGTTGAACGCTCGGGGGATTGCCTAATAGACCTTTCTCGAATTTCCTAATTATGCCAAACTCAATTAAAGAGGTCAATACTAAAAATGATTCTTATCCCTAGGTTCCTTAGCAAAAGGTAGAACAAATTACCTAATTTCGTAAATATTTTTATTCATTAAGTACCTCAATTCCGAGCTGAAAGTTACGGTCAAACCCTTCATATAGCCGAGCTTCTTAAGAATAGCCTCGTTTCTAAAATGATTATTTTCTTCAAATCTAAATAAACTCCAACCAGAATATTATATTGCTATAAAAACTTCATTTTTGTCATGATAATTTAATATTCTATCTGAATTATCCTTATTTGAAGAGCACCATTATAAAATTTTGGATGACGTCATAATTATTATAATTTATGAAATTCGGGAAAGGTGTATAAGACCTGTAAACTGTGCCACACATTCAGGTGGAGCGCTTTAGTACAGGTATGCAGTATGTCATAAATTGACTGAAGCGCATACACCATTATAGTATGTCGAGTGTAATATATTTTTCAAAAGATAACTTTCACTGCGCGGGGATTTTTAATCCACGGTTTTGCCCGTCCTTTACAAAACGCATTTCTTATTACCGTAACACGACTTTACTCTCGCGCACAAACAGACAGACGGAATACGGCTATCAATAAAGAGACTAGTTTAAACGTCGACATGAAATGTCGCGTCCACTTTTTGTGGACTTTCGGCAAAGACTTCGTTTTTCGTTTTTTCTGACGTATTCCAAACTTTCTTTTACGTCAGATAATCAGCAAAAAACTTTCCCTCAGAAGAAATTCTTTGTGTACGTTTACGTAACGTAGTCTAAAAATTCCAGGAAAAAATTTTCACCGAAGCAGAATAATAATAATACGTCAAATAACAAACAAACTGAAATTTTGCTGACGTAAATGATCACGTGACTCTCGTGTGTGTTAATTTTTACTCCTTATTCCCGTATTGTGTACCAATTTTTATGATATAATCATCAATTACGGTGTCGAATAAGCTTTTCAAAATGAGAAAAATTATGCTTGACACCATCAACCTCGGAACCAGGGCCTTATTAATGCCAAACATGAAACGGTTTTTACACTCACAACAAGATTAAGCAAATAACGTGGTTACGAATCGTTACGATAATTACTAGATACTTCGACATTAAAAGACGTTAAGAATTTAAATGACTTCCGCATGTTATATAAGATGCATTTATTCACAACTGAAAAGGGTTGGTTGAATTACTGCCACAGATTCTGTTGTAGATAACACGTCCGATACGATGACGAAGATAATTCTTCTATAAGTTATTTTTGAAAATTATTCAGAAAACAATAAATGTTGTCAATATTTTGTTTGTCTTTTTGTAAATCAAGTTTTAAAAAAAAAAAAATTTGGCGACTTGTTTGTTATTTCTAAGCATGTTAAAAACTCTCTCCCAATGTCTGTTAATAAATGGATAAATAAAATTATAGCCTTCGTCAGTACCTCAGAGAAAAGTGCTGTACATGAACTTAATCACGTTGTCTCGATTGGCATACAATCAAAGATAGCGTTATTTCGATGGGAAATGAAAACTAGGAAATATATTTTTAATTGGATGAATTATAGATGGTTCGTACATGCTACAAAATGACTTAAATATGATTATTTAAATTTTTTATTATTATTTATAAATTATTTATTGTTAATAATTTTTAAGATGCGTAATAGAAACCAGGTCTGTTTGTATAATTTTGCTTACGGTATATTTTCATAAACTATAAACAAAGTGGAAGTCAAAGGTCTGTTGAAATGGTAGAAAAAAACTTATGAGTTTTATGTGTAAAAATGGATACAAAAACAGCAAACAAATTAATGAGGGCTGTAGATAACAATCAACTGAGATACCTCGCTCGAAAGTTGTTAATGAAAAGGCGCTTGGTACAACAAACTTTAGTTGGTTCAGATAATCTTTTGACATACAGTATAAAAGGACGAAAACTAGAGGTTGTGAAACTTCTTCTATTCTATGGAGCCGATGTTAACTACATGTGCAGCTTCCACAGAAGTCCATTACATTTAGCTGTTGATGAAGAACTTTATGATCCAAAAATAGCGAAACAACTGCTAAAACATGGACCGGATATGTCATTACGCGATAACAATGGCAACACAGTCTTACACGAGGTTGCGAGATATCTATTTGGAGATGATCTTCTTAAACTTCTTCTCTCACAGTGCAAGCAGACCGACCTCAACGCGACTAATAATAATGGAGAAACGCCGTGTCTTGTAGCTGCTAAAGCTCGAAATGTCACCAAGGTTATTCTCTTTCTGGAACATACTATGGCAACTGGTGAAGTTAACATGGAATCCATTTTACACAAAGCAATCGACACGAAGCAGTTGCCTATCATTGAAATAGTGGCAGCGTATAGTGCTCTTCATCCATTAAATAAACACAATCAAACACCGTTTCTTTACGCATTATACAAAAACATAAAAGATAAACCCATTCTGGAGTTCTTGCTTCAATTGACGACCAATATAAACTGTCATGATACGCACGGTAATACGCCTCTTCATTTCGCCAGCTACAATAATAACGCTGACATTGCATTATTATTGATTAAAAATGGTGCGGACGTTACATATCGTAACACAATGGGCATGTGTCCAATGCATATTGCTGCATTTGAAGGGCATGAAGACGTAATGACGAATCTCTGTTTCTCCAACGGTATGCAAACCACAGGCTTGCGAATGAAAGATAGACATGGAAGAACACCGTTAAGAATTGCTTGTATTAACCATCGCAAGGAGATCATCAAAATCATTTTAAGAGCATACATAGTTAAATCGAATATACGAAAAAAAAGAGATGTAATAAGCAATCTTCCAGGAATTTTAACGATTCTTTTTGGACCTCATAACAAACATTTGGCTAACTTAAATACTGGAATGGTTCTTCAAAACTCTATTTTTAAGGCACTCGAGAACGCTGCTGATATCAATGAAATAGACGCCTTTGGTAAAACACTGCTCCTTAAAGCCGTCGAAACAAGACAGTGCGAACTTGTGGAAATGTTAGTTAATAGTGATGCCAATATAGACATCCAGGATTGCAGCGGAAACACATGTTTACACGTAGCAGCAGAGCAAAGATCATTCCAAATTTTCTTTCTCTTACTGAAGCATGCAGTCAGAATCCAAACTCAAAACTCACTTGGTCAGCTTCCTTTGCACGTTGCATTTGAGTACAGGTTTCACCAAGGTGTTTCAGAGCTCTTGAAATATCACAGAAGTAATTCGAAAATCGTAGTAGATGTTGACGGAAATACAGTCCTTCACACTGCAATAGAAAATTATGATTTCTCTGATTCGGCGTTTGATAACCTGCAAGAACTACTTTGGTTATACCCTACCATTAAATCCATTCAAAATTTTGCTAAAGAAACTCCGTTAATTACGGCAACCAAAAGTGGCCGGACAGAGATTGTTTCGTTGCTGTTGACGCATAATGTTGATGTTACTAGATGTGATCAAGTTGGTTTGAATGCTATTGATTACGCTTTACTAAACAAGCAAAAGGATATCATCGTTGCATTGATATCCTCAAATCTTGTAGATGTAAACAACGTCAATGAAAATGGCGACTCAATACTTCATTTAGCAGTAAGGGCGAAAAATGAGATGGTCATAAATTTGTTGCTGCAGAGTGAAGACATACAGTTAGAAATAAACAAACAAAATTCAGATGGAGACACAGCGTTGCACTTAAGTTTCAATGATCATGTTAATCTTTCAGCAGCTGAAATACTTCTAGAGAAAGGTGCATCTCCATATGTGAAAAACAAGAACAACAAATCCACTTTGACACTGGCGTCCAAAAGGAGAGAAATTACTCTTACAAGTTTATTTTTCTTTTTACTTGACGATACTGTTACTGATTCGTTGGCAAGTGATTTTGGTTGCCCTATTTGTTACGAAATTCCGAAGACAATATTTAAGTGTGAAAATGGACACGATTTTTGTGCTGAATGTGCAACGAAATTAGAGCTCTGCCCGATGTGCAGGGTATCACTTCTCTTTAATTGCTTGCGTAATACCACAAAGGAAGCGGAATTATCCGATGCCATATTCGAAAAATTGGTAAAATAACACGTGACGTTAAGATGTGAAAAATGGGAAACTGTTTATTTTCAACACATTTTTTTTTTATATCTACAATCCCGGACTTAATTTATTGGAAAAGAGGGCCGAATTTCATAGTTCGTCCCACAAGCAGTTATAAACACTGTTTCTACAAAAGACAAAGGCATTACGAACTTGTCAAAGTTCACTTGTCAATGATCGCAAGGTTATTTGGTAGTTTCAAATTCTTAACCCATACTAATTATTGCTGACGTCAGCACACCCCGTTTCCCCGAATTTTAGCACCTTAGCGGGCCGTCTGTGAATTGTTCCAAAATGCGGATATGGCAGAAACTGCCAGTAGCGCATTTTCGACTCTATTTACCTGGCCTACAAATCTCCCAAAGTGAAGCTTTTGCAGTCTGCCGCCTGCAGAGTTTTGACAAGGCGATTCCATTTGGCCAATTCGAGAAATAGCCAAAAATCGGTCTTTTCCAACAATATTATGTCCGGGATTGTAGCAAGGTTCTTTTTTCTGACAGATTGACAACTTACCTTTTGTAGTCCAAACAAAAACCTTCATGCTTTAAAGTTGCGTACGGATAGTGCGGATTGTGATAAAAATGTACATTAACAATGATAGATTATATAGATCAATAAATATATATAAATAAAGTCTCATACAATGCTAATATATGTGACTTCTTTAACCTTTTATTGGCTGCGAGGTTAAGAAATAATATTATAAAATAGCAGTTGAACCCTCTATGGTGGACACTTGCGGGATCAAATTTTTTTTTGTGCGCTCTAGAAATTTCTTCTCTAAAGGAAGATTAAGTAGAGATTAAATTTAAGTATCCCACGAAACAGAAGTTACTTGTAAAAGAGTTATCTGAAAAGGAGGGCACTAATTATAATTCGAATTGTCATTATTGCATCACCAGTTCAAGTGTGGTCCATTGTATGGAAAAATATCAAAATTACCACTGTAACATACAGCTTTTGTAAATAAATGTTGGAATTGGAAGTTTTCCAAATCCAAGAATTTGGTTTTCCAAACTTAATTTTTCTCAAATATTTTACCTCTAATTAGGTGCTTAATGTGTTAATTGAGAAAAACAAAATAATATGTATAGAATTTTTCTTACGAGTCAATCACTGCAAATAAAATACATGTCCGGTTCGTTTTATAAAGATTTCGATGTAACGATCACCTCTTTAGAAGAAAATGATTCTAAGAAAATCGGCTGTTATACAATGGCTTGCATCAACAAGAATTTCTAAGGAATAAGAGCTGTATTAAATGGCAACTGTAACCTTGTTATACCTGGGGAGGTGGAACACAAAGTGTCCGCGGCCTCTTTCATTAAGCATAACTTTTGTTGGGCATGTGTTTGATGTTGAGTGCTAAAAGTTTGTGAAAATATTTGAAAATATTTTATACTTTGCAGGGCGTATTATATTTTTAGGACAGGGGTAAATTTTTTTGAATTTTGAAAAGTGCTTACACATGTAAGATGTTGTATTGGTTATATAAATATTTATTACATGTATGTTGAGCTTCGGATGGTTATTAAGGGATTGTTAAGGACATATATGGGTATTAGAGATAAAATACAGACCAGATTTGAAGGAAATATTAAGTCACCCGAAAGGACGTCATTTCTGATTCCAATGACGTTATTATATTGTTCTTTCTACCTCAACCATCCTTCTTAAATTCAATATTATATGTATGCACCGCGTTTAATGACAAAAAGCATCAATATTTCTGAAAAATGGATCCTTTAACCTTTATCGACAAAATAGGGAACTTTTATGATCCTAATAACGTCACTTACTTTTTTAGGTATTTGTGACGTCATTTCTGACTTCTATGACGTCACTAATTGAATTTTTTTACTTAGAATGAGTTAGTATTAACACATTCTACAACAATACCAAGTTTCATAAACATAAGTAGTGCAGAATTTAAGGGGAGAAAAAAATCCCAAGTATAATAGGGTTAAATTTGCTTTAACGGCAGAAAATCGCGAGAGGCCATGTTTTTGGGGGAATTTCGCGAAAAGATCTTTACGAGTGATTTTTATTTTTTATGAATGTGGTAAAGAAACTCAAGTTTTGCACTTTCATTTCAGATTTTCAGATTTTTATGAGCAGATCCAAATCCAAATGTAAGTCGATCGTCTCTTTCAGTAAATTTCACTCACTTTTCTTTATTTTTACTTTCGTAATTCAGATAATTGGGTGGAGAGAGGGGATTAAGATTAAATGTAGAGGTACACAGGCCTAAAAAATAGTTGAAAAAAAAATTCTTTACCAAAGAATTAGTAAAGAATAGTAACTTTTGAGAGTAGAAAATTATCTGTAAAAACTTTCACAATCTTTCGATTTATAATATGCCAAAATATCAACTTTTGTGAAAAGAGTAAAAAAATCGCGAAAATCGCGAAAGTTACTGCTCTTAAAGTAGACAACAGGTTAGAAGACGATTCGTGGGCCAACGTTGTGTATCGAATAACTTTAAAATCCGTTTAAAGAAAGATAATATTAAATTAATAAAAATATCTAATTATGTATATAAATTTTGTTTATTTCTAAATATTTAACAACATATCTTGACTTTTTTTTCGGAGTGCTGGACTTTCCTTGGACGAATACTCGACACCAAGTATTGCGACATGCAATGTCATAAAGTTAATCGTTATAGCAGCAACATGTACGCACATTAACAATAAACAGTACCCCGTGTCTTCCAACCGGGTTGTGCATGATACTAAAATCATTAACAAAATACAACATAGTACTGAAATTCTCCAGATCAACTCCACCGTGTGCAGAAGTTTCTTGTTCTCATTTTTTATGATAAATGCCAAACTCGGAGAAAAACACGCCGCCGTGGATTCTGAAGCTTTCAGTAAAAATGAAAGACCGCAGCCAATTAAAGACAAGCAATCAAATGTTACTAAAAATATCTCTACGTTTGTAACGGATGACGTTATCGAGTCTCCAGCGAACATTATCGATTTTTTTTGTTGACCGACTTTCTTTCAAATTGTATTGATGTTGATAATAAGGAAATATGTTAACAAGAATTGCACTAAATAATAGAAAAATCCAGTAACCGATTTCGACCCTTCTTTTATTCAAAGTAAACACATCTAAAAATAGAATAAAATAGCTTCATAAACCTTTTGAGCAGGTATCATAAAAAGTTCAAATATTATAATCAACTCCTCTGTAAATATTTCCATCAATCGGTAAAATGCCGCGCCTATAAAAATTGTCTGTCCAACTACATCACATATCATTTATTTTATTTCAAAGCGACGTTGCGACGTTAAAATATAGACGCTATCTTTTCAATCATCCCTGACGTAAAGAAAAAACACTACAAAGTCATTTTCCTAAACACCTTTTACCTTTATGTTTAATTTATGATATATAGTCTTACTTTCAATCTTTCCTTTCACTTCTTCTGAATAGCTTATAAAAAAATTTGTTGTTACATCGCAATAAAAACACGTTTTAAAAAGGATGGTAAATTTTTCGGACTTCGTGGAAGCAATTTTTAATTACAGCTGCTGTTATTATTGTCGGCTCTCCGTTGTGGATGATGAAAAGCTTTGGTATAAAAGCAACTTATCAGGAGTTTTCATAATTTTAATTTGATGAGGAGGAGTACAGGGTGTTGGAAATGGTGTGATATTTACACGTGCTCAAAGCATGCTGCTTGACAATTTTCCAAATGCTTGACAGACACGACTAAATAAACTTTCTTTTTGTTATGATAAACGTTTTAAACCGAAATAACTTAAAAGAAAACAATTTTCTCGAATTTTTTTTCATAATGGCATACAGTTGAATCTCTCTAATCCAAATCTCTATTATTCGAATCATTCTATGATTCGAACGAATTCAAAGTCACCGTCAATTTAATGAAACTTTCTTGAACTGTTTCAAAATTATCTGAAGAGTCTGTCGAGAAGGCTTTAAACGATGATGATGACCCATTTGCGAGTTTGAATAAAAAAAGATGTCATCGAGAATTTACAAAGTGAGCTTCAAGTGATTAAAGTAAAGTTCAATGTGGAATTCGAATTAACCGCAGCCGAGCTCGTTGATATTGAATTCGAGATTAGCGTATCCGGTATCGTATCTGATGCACACATCATTGCCGAAGTGAGTGGGCGTGATAGTGACAACGATATTGGGGATGATGATTCCGACAACGAAGAACCAACTGACACATTGACCAAGCCAGATTTTAAAGATGTCATGAATGCTATTTCCATCTTAAGAAATGCCTGTTTACCAAATGTGGAGCCGATTTGAGGAAAGCCCTTAGCGACACAGGCTGTGTCCTTGATTTGAACAATTTATCAAACAAGAAACAAGATTGAACACTTTTGCAGCAATATATAAATCGTATCACAAAGTTTAGGAAATAAAAAAAATCGAAGAAAACTTGCTCATTTTTTCATTTTCACCACTTTTCCTTTTCACAAATTTTCCTAATTCTCTCTCTAATCCGAATTTTCACGCTTCAAACCTGAACTTTGAAAAAGAGAAACTTTCTACCATTTGAATCCGAACAAAACGTTATCTCCCTTGGGATTCGGATTAGAGAGTCAACTGTC